>JAQIWG010005905.1:0-13932 GCA_034695025.1 Chamaedrilus cognettii | reverse complement strand
CTGGGCAGTAACACTGAAGCCATTCCTGCGACTGGCGTGCAGCATGAGCTGGTGCGCCGTCTTGTTAAAAGATGAACGCGGGCGGCGCAACGTTCTGACAGTCCTCAATCAACTTTTCATGCTTCACCCCCCCCTCTCCCGCCCATGTATGGTAGTCTGGCAAAATAGGTCCTGCCAGTTTAGCGACGAATTTCGGAGATCTGCAGGATAAAAATGCTATTTGCAGGCATCACTGTGTTAGTAAAAACGATTTAAAAACTTTTTTTGGTAGAAGTTTCGTTTCATAACTTTTGAATGCAAGCAGATTTTCAAGTGAAGTTTTCAGAACTTGTGTCAAATTATCTCAGCTACAATCCCTGAAAAGATGACGCAAAAATATCGATTTTTGGCTTAGTTATCACGAATCTGCTAAGGGTGTATGTTTTTTTGCCACACCCTATGTATATATATATATTTATATATGTGTTTCAAAGCTATCAATAATGGATGAGATGCACCCATTATTGATAGCATAAAAAATTGAGCTAAACATAAACTTCAATAGACTTTATGATATCAATTTAGAAAAATAAGGAAAATTGAAAAATCGACACTGAAGTACGTAAGTCATCTCTTTAATTCATCAGTATTAAGTTAAATTATTTGAGCAATATCAAACGATAAAATTGTGTTGAATATTTTATGAGCGTAAATTGCCAAAATATTGGTTTGAATTGCTGCAGAATATATCCAGAAGCAAAATAAAAACAGCTAGCCTTCACAGTTCTTGTTTGCCGTGCCAGGTTCACGCACATGGTGGTGGACCGGGTCCGCTTGTCCCCGCTGCACGGCGCCGGCTCGGTGCTCAGCGTATTCTTCCTCGCGACCCTCGAAGGGCGCGTGCGCAAGGTCGTCGTGCCCCCCGGGGCCAACACTTCCTGCCTAGTCGAGGAAATCTCCCTCGCCGCCGACTGCGAGACTTCCGCCCCCCCAACTCTTAAACCGCCGCGCGTTGTCATCCAGTCAATGAAGCTCGACCCAGTCAAGGTAATTTTCATTAATGATTTCTTTCATTAAGAAGAGGATTTGGAGAAGCCTCTCACCTTATTTGTGGAGCATTACTTCAAACTGAAGTCTTGCCTCAATGCTCATAGCAATACAAGAAAATATTGGGAGATGCTGATTATGTCTGATTCTTATTTTATTTAATAAATTTATATTTTGTTATAAGAATCGTAATGATAATAATAATAATAAGTTTAGAGTCCGTTTCGGTTCAGGGACGACATCGGGGACCCAATTGATGATGCGAAGTGACTGAAGGTTTGGCCACCAAAGCCCTGCCATGTTATAGAACACGAAAAAAGCATTATAGTCGTGCAGATTTAGATGTTATTGATCGTGTTGCAGAGAATGCTGTACATTGGGACTGCAGACAGAGTGTATCGGATCGCCGTCCACCGATGTGCAAGATTCACCACCAAGACGTAAGTAGCATTATGCACACCAATGGCAAGCAATGCCACTGCGTTTGTATAGTCACCAACACAGGACACCTTTTTATAATGCCTGCCAAATTGCAGTATATTAGATCAATTTCTGCGATATCAGTAATTTTGTCTTCAGTTTGTTTTCGCTACATTCTCTCGGTGTAGCATTGCAAAGCGACTAATGATTTGTGTGAGGTATTTTCTGCTAGCTCGATTTAAATGATTAAATTATTTACGGCCGGTTGCTAGACTTTGATATGAAGTGCAATTTTATTTTGTAGTCCGAATTAACCAATGAAAATATATGAAAGAGTTGCATCAAATAATTCTGATCGGTTAATTCGGACTACAAAATAAAATCGCACTTCAAATCGAAGTCTAGCAACCGGCCTTTAGTGATCTGAAGCAAAGTGCGAGTTCTGCAATACGTGCAATGCTGTTGAAAGCCATTCATAATTTGACCTTCAAATGATTTTGTATGCAATTATAGGTAACAGAACTCATCTTGGTTTGATGCGTTGAAGGCCTACTTAATGAGTCGCATGTATTTTCTGTCCGTAGTCAGTGTCTGGGAGCACAGGACCCGTATTGTGGGTGGAGTCAGAACCTCGCTCGCTGCACCAACATTGGACACCCTATGCTGACGTCATGTCCAATCCTGACGCACCCAGGTGCTCATTGCCCTATTCGCAATCGCTCTTGTCATCATCGTGTTAAAAAATTGTAAATACACGTCGGCTATCATAATTATTACGATGAACATTAAACTCATCAGTGCCCCTGCATTCTTCAATTGTATCTTCAAACATTGCTCTATATTCAGTGTTGTATGAAGATTGTTTTGCATATTATTGCCTTCTTTTGACTATTTGACTCATGTGGTTTAAGCTATGATTGATTGCTCCTTAATAATTGGAAACGACATCGGTATAATATAGCCTCTGCTGGCACAGTAATACGCGTGTATTAGCGTAGATGATGATGATGGTTTGCGTTGTTCAGTGGATGGTGGCTGGTGTCCGTGGACCCAGTGGCAGTCCTGTCAGCAGATAGGCCTCCTCCTTCAGGACGCGGGCCAGTGCGTCTGTCGCTCCAAGACCTGCGATTGTCCCAAGCCGTCCGGAGATGGAAAATTCTGCGTCGGGAAGAACAACGTGGAAGTGACCAACTGCACTGGTGAGTCCGGAGCAAAGTTTGCAATGAGAATATTTTGATATTTATGACATCAAAAATATTTCCGTTACATTTTTTGCACCCCAAGACCCTGGCGTTTTGTTGTCTCGAGGCGCCAGGATCTTTGTATTCTGGTATCGCAGCCACAAGATTACAACAATGCCATATATATAATACAATTGCAGGGAAGTCGAGATTGATAATTTTTAAATCAGGCGTCTGGAGACACACAGGGATATGATTTCTTGGTGTATGGAGTCACCGGGGGTACGATTTCTTGGCGTGCAAGTTTTCTGGCGTCATGGGCGCCACGACGCCAGTTAACGGAAGCCATGTTTCTGTGCAGTTAAAGTATAATTATTGCCAGCATGACCATTTAATTCATTATCGTCATTGACATTTTCATCCAATTTTTCATGCTAGCATGAGTCAATTGTTCTTCACTTGATGTTTTAAAATTATTTTCCTGATTTCTAATGATTTCATATTTCTGCTTCCCACACGTTGCCGAATACAATTTTATTTTATTTGGCTGAGTTTAATCGAGCGCGACACGTTGTGGCGCGTGTTGGGGTCACAGTTCACGGGGGGTGGACGGCCTGGTCTGATTGGTCAAGCTGCTCGGCCACGTGTGGGCGCGCCGTGCGCACGCAGCGCCGGTCCTGCTCCAATCCCACCCCCGTGCACGGGGGGCGCATTTGTGTGGGGTCGGAGGTCAACATAGCCGAGAGCTGCCCCGCCGTTAAATGTCCCCTTGGTTTGTTTCAGCTCGATTCAGTTTATTTTCTTGTGTTAAAACCTGTTTTAATGCGTTTAAAAAACTCGTTTCAGTTTTCGAGATTTATTTAATTGCCTTCAGTTGTTAAGTTTTTTTGTTTTTTTTTGAGATAATGTGACTGTTCATTTGTTGCATTTAGTTCCATTTGAATTTTTGTTAATCTATTTTGTCCTTTTCAGTAAAAAATTTTTTTTTTTCCAAATTGGGCTGCGATGCGCATTTATGTCATAATCCATTGAACTACCATCGACTTGTGCGCAAGCAGCTACAAGAGATACTAGATTTACTTTCCATAGTTAGGGCAAAAGGATATTTTTCGACAATATTTTAACATTTTTGCAAGCGCGGCAGCTACCAAACAACGGAAAGAAAAATGACTGAGCTGACTAAACTCACTGACTAAAGGCCCTTAAATCATGACAAACTACAATCATACGCCTAATTTGACGAAACTGACGGACAAAATGCCTCTAAATCGTGATACGCAGAAATTATATGCCTAATTCCATTCCCCCGCTGCAGAGGGTCAATACGCGCCTGTGGACGGCGAGTGGTCGCCCTGGTCCGAGTGGTCCTCCTGCAGCGTGCGGTGTGGAGGGGGGCAGCAGGGGCGCCGCAGGGCCTGCAGCAGCCCTCGGCCCGCCTATGGGGGGCGCGACTGCGCCGGCAACGACCAGGAGTGGCGGGGGTGCAACCACGCGCAGTGCGACGGTATTCCTGCACACTCGCACTTTGACACTACTATTTGGTTTTGTTAATTGTGCACCCATGAAATGATTTTTCTCAATGTTATTGTTGATAACTTTTGTGTGACGCTGAGCCCGGCTGACTTCAGTTGCTAACAACAGCGATATAAGAAAAAGAAAAAACTTTGTGAAAGTTATACCGAGAATGAAAAATTAAAACTTAATGTACAGTTAATATCATGACAATCTAACTCTGCCTAATCTTTTTATTTGAATTAAATTTTTATGATGTAAATAATTATGACCTTTTTATATAATACTTATAATTTTCATTTTTATTATAACATTGTCGAATATAATATAAATTTTCTGTATTATTTTAGGTAACGCCTGTTTTATACATTAAATTGAATCATTTTGCTATTTAAAAAACAAATTAATGAATATGTCAATTACACATTATGATGTTCATCACAGCTCATTTATGTGTGATCGTCTGTCACATTTTAAGCCATAAAACGGTGTGGTTTGCGGTGCAGAGGTGCGCAAGTTGAGCGACTGGTCCCCCTGGCTGCGCGTCAATGCCACACGCGAGCATGGCTACGTAGCGGAGCGCTTCCGCTGCGTGTGCAAGGCCGCGGTGCACGAGACCACACACTTACGCGCGCCGCAGATCAAGACGATGATGCGCCACTGCAGCGCGGGTGGCGAGGACTGCAGCGGAGCGGGTATCTGTGCTGATTGTGATTGGTCGTTCTGTTTCTAATAACGAGCGGGAGCTCTTTCCAAGAAATCTTTTGAGAAATCTTTGAAATCTTTCAATTTTCAATCCATAATTACAATTTTTACCCTGGACATTTATAGTAATCTGCCATCGCAGTAAAGCATAAAATATGTAAATTTGACCTGTAATGCTTTTGAACAGGGGCTAAAATGAAGATTGGGATCGAGTTGTAAATTGACCAATCCGTGTGGGTGAACCATCAACTAAATCAAGATCCACCCATGATTTGCGCTTGTTGATTGACCACTTTGTAACTCAATCTTGATCTTGTTCAGTCGCATTGGAATTTTGATCACAGATTAATTAAATATGCCTCACTGAAAGTCTACATCAAATGAAATTTAACCTACAAAAACTGACAAAAACTATAACTTTTGCATTCACAATTTAAATTGCATAACTTTAACCCGTGATTTCCCCTCCCGCAGCGAGCCTGGGTGTGCCGGACGTGGACGGGGCGTGGGCCCCCTGGTCCCCCTGGACAGATTGCGACGCCCTCTGCGGCTCAGGGTCCCAGCACCGCGAGCGCCTCTGCTCCTCGCCTCCCCCCAGCGGGGCGGGCCGCGAGTGCACCGGGCACTCACGCGAAGTGCGCGCGTGCAACCAGCACTCGTGCACGGGGCGCTGGACCTGCTGGGGGGAGTGGGGGGAGTGTGCGGGGGAGTGCGGCGGGGGGGTGGGGAGGCGCTGGAGGAAGAGGGAGTGCGAGGCAGAGCCCCCCGGGGAGTTCTACTCGGTGGGGTGCAAGGGGGGAGACCTGCAGGAGCTGAGCTGCGTCTCCGCACCCTGCGTCAATGGTGAGTGGTGGTGGTAGCTATTTCTTCTTCTTTCTTATTCTTTAGTATATTCATTCTTCATAGTTATTAATTATTGTTCAAATATATATTTGTTACAGCGTTTAATGGGAAAATAGCAAATTATATCATATTATGTTTTGTTTTGAAGCAACATATTGTTGGCAATGTTTTTAGCAGCAATTTACTTGTATATAATGAATTTGACATTTTGTGGCTGATAATAACTGGTAGGATTTAATAAATATTTTCTTTTGGTGAGTTGTATTTTTCTTCTTGTTTAATATTATGTTGTATTTTTTTCTTTTTATTTGTTACTCATTGAAGTATATATTTGTTGCAGCCTTTAAAGGAACACATTTCAAATTATATGGAATTACGGTCTGTTTTGAGGCTAAATGTGCTTTGCGATGTTTTTCACAGCAATTTGATTGTATTCTAAATTATAAATTGTACATTTTTTTACCACTAATAATTGACAGGATTTTGATAACTATTTTAGTGAGATTTTACAAATGCCTTAGCAAGATGGTGCCATTATCACACTTTTTATAAGTTGTTTCAGCCACTGCAGTGGAACAATGAGGTGTTAATATTTGATTTGGATATTTGAATTCTGGAAAGGCAGTATTAATTGAACATTATAATTGGTCCCTGTTGTTTAGGTCAAGCGGTGTGGGGCGACTGGTCACTCTGGTCAGCCTGTAACTATGACAACATCAAACAGCGCAAGAGGAACTGCTCTGTGCCGGCCCAATGTCCAGGATCGGACACTGAGTCCAGGATCTGCCACTACAACGAAATAGGTATTCGCGCGTTTCGATCGGCGATGGCGGTATTTCATAATTTTTCCTTTGGTATCAACTTCGGCTGTACTATATTGGTTTGCTGCTTTTTGCTTGACTAACACTTTTCAAACTCAACTGTAAACTCAATTGCAGTCAGTAACACATTAACGTTATAGTTGACTTTATCATTTTTATTAGTTTGAACTAATATCATATTTTTGTGGTTTGGCACTCTGTAATAGGTGGTGGTATTTCAGTTATCGCCACCTATGGTGGTAGTTGAAACGGTGTTGGTGGTGGTGGTGGTATACTGTTATATATTAATCTTCTAGTTTTTCATAACACAAGTATGATTCAACGGCGTGTCTTACTAATCAATTGCTTTCCATTGTAGCATATTTATTATTTGCATCTGATTTGCATTGTGACCCATCAGCATCACCGTAATTACTAGCCTTTGTCTTCCGTGCAACAGCGTTTCTTATCTAGTTATACTGTCTTGCATTATTACTAACGATAGCTTGCTTGAGAATACTCTAACTACACTAACTAATAATGCAACCACTAACCCGCCTAACATTCACAGATGCAGGTGAGGGTCCTAATTCAGACTATCCCCCTCCGCCCTCCCCCCCAGGGGGCTCCGGGGGCGGGGGTCAGCCCCAGTCTACTGACGACTCTTCTGTTCGCTACTATCACGTCATCATCGTCGGAATAATATGTTTCCTGCTCGGCGGAATTGTTGTCTTCATCGCGCTGCTTCACTGCCAGCGGTTCATTTTCGCCGCGAAGGACCCCGGGGGGGGCGGGGGGGTGACCAGCCCCGCAGCGATCATGCCCAGCACGGATAAACTGGACGCGGTTTCAGACTACGTGTTTTTCCCCCCCGTTCACCCGTCGTTTGTTAGACTGAACGGGACGGTGGGGGGGACCATGGGGTCAGGGGGGCGGGGCGAGGAGGGGGGGTCGCGGAGCGGGGGCGGGGCTAGTCGCGAAAGTCGTACGAGTCACGCGAGTCATTCGAGTCAGACAATGTTGATGGACTTCAGGCAGTATTATCACCGGCCAGCCACATAGCAGGAGCCTGCTAGATTAATTAATAAATAAGTTATTAATTAATTGATGATTAATATGTAAATTTATTATTAAATACTTATTGATTAATTAATCGCGATGCTCACAAGCTATGAGTTTTGTGGATTGTTGCAATTTTTGATCGAGATTGTTGGAATCAAAGATATTCGATTTGATTTTAATTTGATTTTTGATTTTAAATTGCAGATTAATTGTTTGTGATGATGCGATTATGTGATGTTTTGTGTGTTACGTTGATGTATGTGTTGGTATGAAATTTAATTTGTCCTGTAAAGATTTCGGGGTTATTGATGACGGCTGATCGTTAGTAGTGGAGTTTTTGTATTTGGTTGTCAAGTCAAGTTAAGTCAGATTTTTCTCAGTGATTGTAGCTAAAACAAAGATTTTGGCGTTTGGTCTTTGTTTTGTGATATACATTTTGTTACCTTTTGTTACCCATTTCACTACCTCATTAGGGGTATTGTGACAATATGAATTTGTCCTGTTTTTGCACTCGTCTGAGATTAATATAAAAATTGTAAATAGTAATCTATTTTTAAGGTTGCTAATATAAGAAAAATGTGAAGTAAAATAATAATAATTTGCATTTTATGAATGGCGCATTTAAATTTATTTGTTTGAACGAAATCAATAATACTATAATTGTTAAAGGCATAAGTATTTTAATTAGTTATCAATATTTAGGTTACCAATATTTACTAATATGGTATTAATAACTTAAAAAATAAGATAGTCTCAAAATATAAAAAATAATGTGACGTTCCGTTGAATTTCGGCTGTTTTTAGGTGTATCGTCCATAGACAAAGCCGAGCTTGTGTATTTTTAAGTATTCAAAATGACCAAACATTTTGAATAAACTATTGTAATACAAAGAGTTGTTACTAGTAGGCTACCATTGCTTCTATTGCCAAAGAAAATAATGATATTAACAGGACTTTGTGAATAGTGCAATGTGCTATTACATGTAAGTGCATGTGTTTTCTATTGAGTGCATGCTGTACTTTGGATGGATTTCTGCTAAATTTCTGCTTGTTTCGTCCTGTCTTTCAAGTTGCCTATTGGCGAATATACTTTCTCCTTATTTTGCATTTCTATGTCGCCATTTAAATTTAAAAATTGATCAATTTGTTAAATTTTTGTTGAATTACTGCAATGCCCATGATTTTTTTTTGTTTTGATGTCGTAAAAATTGCATCAGTGTGATTAAGATCAATTGATTAATTCAGGATGATTTTGTCATTTAATCTTGAAGTCAGTTTATCTTTGCATGACATTAATGTGGATCCTTTTAAATTCAAATTTGTATTTAATTTATCAGTGTATTTTGTTCTTTTTTCTTTGCTTCACACCTCGTTTAGTTACAATCATTTCAAATTCACCTCAGTTAATTATCGCTGTCGTTCTGTCTCTCCCTAGACGCCCAAGCCCGTGACGCCGTTCTCGCTTCCTCCAACCTTTCCCCCTCCCACTCGACAGGCGGCGCCAGATTCAGCGCCTACCACCTCCTCGCAGTGGGCGTCGCTTGTTTCCTAGCTGGCGGAGCTATCTGTGTCACCATGCTCGTGTGCTGCTGGCGCTGCGGCGCGTGCGGCACCGCGCGCCATCGTGGGGCCTCCTCCAGCGCCACCGGTGTGCGCAGCGTCGGCGCAAAGTTCGGCACGATGCAGCGGTGCGACGTGAAGCAGAATAATTACATCACCCCCGTCCAGCTCAACTTTAACAGTAATTACTACTCCGGGGGTGCGGGGGAGGAGGCTGCCCCACTCGGAAACAAACCCCTCCCTGTCTGCGGCGCAGTGGTTCCTGCATACGGGGAGAAACCACCGCCGATCGGTAATGCGCAGTCCCCGCGGTGGCAAAACTCCGTCACCGTCAATCAGACCGCTACCGCCGTCAACCCGCACCAGATGGGTTTTGACAACCTCGCGAGAAACCAGCCCAGTCTTCGCAATGGAATTTCTGCAGATCCGGAGACGCAGCGGTACTGGAGCTTGCCGCGGGGGGGCTTCGAACCGACCAGGGGCGTCAACGGGGGCGTAAGGGGGACCAAGGAGAGACGCCCCCCTGGAAGAGGTCTTGGAAGTTTCTCAAAAGATCGATATCCGTCCCCGATGGACGGGCGATATCGCTCAGTGGCGCCGAACCGCGGAAATATGGGGGACGTGTGGTATTCAAAGCACAGCGGAGGGGGCTTGTACTCCACCCTCCCTCACTCGCCCCCACCCCCCTCCAGCCCCACTGAGCACCAATACAGTACCCTAACGAAGAACAATGTTATCACTCCACGTGGAGATTTCTCCCCAAAGTACCGCGGGGGGCGGTACGTACCAAACGGACCGGTTTATGGGACTTTGCCAAACGGAAAAACCACGCCGGATAAACCAGTGGCCAGTTTGCGGGCGTGGGATCCCTCTTCGGAGCGGAAACAACGAGCTGACACAGGGATTTCCGATAATTTGCTCAGTGGTGCCAAGCCGCCATCTTGGATGGACGAGGGGAAGCTGACAGTTAGGGAAGCAACGCTGAAGCGTAACGCGCTCTCGCGGACAGGCTCCGGCCTTCGGACACGCTTTGATCTGTACGATAATGACCTATGACGTCACAGGGGGGCGGGGCTTGAGAGGGGGTGGAAGTAGGAAAGTATGAGTCATTCAGTGCCATTGTGTGTCTTCGCTGTGTTATCCGTTGTGTGTAAGTGTATGTGGTGTGACATATGAGTGTGTATACTTAGGGTATATTTAATTGACTGCTTGGCATGCTTGTATGTTACGTATTTTAGCAGTGGAGCGCTGCTTCAGAATTTATAGGCTGACGAAACATAAATATTTCATGAAACAAACCATGTCTAGTGAACTGGTGTTTCTTTTATGTATGTATTTTGTTTACAAGATGCATTTTGCTATACATCTTTAGCTCATGTAAATGTATTATTTAAAGAACGTTTTTATATGAACAAGACTGATTGGCCAACGGACCAAAGCTGTTGACAGACCAAAGATTTTTTTTTCAGTCTAATTTTGCTTGATGTCGTCACGTCCGTGCACTTTCTGTACTCATTTTGTTAAACGTAATTTTCTTACGTTTACCCGTTAATATAATCATTATTATTGTGCTCAGTTTCTATTCTTTGTTTTAACTCGAATTCTGTTTCTGCTGTCCTCTTGATTGGCTAAGCATATAATCTGAAAGCAAAGAAGGCAGTAACTAAGCCTAAGCGCAATGCGCAGCCCCGTGGCGCAGCAACGTATGCACTGTAGCTATAGCTATGAGGCCGGGTTAGGCTAGAGGCCAGGTTAGGCTAGAGGCTAGGTTAGGCTAGAGGCCAGGTTAGGCTAGAGGCTAGGTTAGGCTAGAGGCCAGGTTAGGCTAGAGGCTAGGCTAGGCTAGAGGCCAGGTTAGGCTAGAGGCTAGGTTAGGCTAGAGGCTAGGCTAGGCTAGAGGCCAGGTTAGGCTAGAGGCTAGGCTAGGCTGTAGACTATTTTTGGCACGGCTAGCTGCGTGATCCTAGTTGCGGAAACCTTCGCTTGGTCCCGGAGAAGATGCGTGCCATCTCTGCCACGAGTTCCTGTTCTTTGAAACGTGACAAACAGCAGCCCCTTCCATTGCCCCACTACCCCTCCATTCCTAACAAAAGTCTAATTTAGGCTTTTCATTTCTAAATTTTAGACGTCGCGTCCGCAGGGCAAGGGTGGGCACTGGCTTCCTCTAAATAATTACCGGATTGGGTCCGGGTGGGCATAAAAAAGTCTCAGTTAGCACCTCCGCTCCTAACACTCGTTAAGTTTCTTCTTAATCCACTCTAAAGACACACGAAGCGGCCTATGCAAATCCTTAGGTCGTTTTTCCTGACTTCAGTCATTTTTGTTGAATCTTCCCTGTATATTTCATACCCCACGGTCTTCGCCCCTCCCCCCACCCCTGACAGGTCTAACCCTCCTCCCCTCAAACGAGCGTTACACCCTCCTCCCCTCCCCCCTGACGCCACAAGGCTCCGGTAGACGTCGCTACAACACGCGTCTTCGATCATCGTCCAGATCGACTGGCGTCCTCAATTATTCATCCCGGACACGAAGCAGCAGGTCGCATCAGATCTACTGCCCGTCCCCGCCCGTTCCCGTCCGTCCCCTCCAGTCCCCCTTACGGGGCCGCTGCGCCTCTGGGCAGCCACAGCCGCCCCGTACGTGGAAGGTGACGAGGGCGCCACTTACTGTAATTTGAGGAGATTTTGCCGAGAAAATTGAAACGGCTTGGGATCTCGAGAAATCGTTTTTATGGGATGGGCCCATCCCTTAAAAAACGGTATTCTCGAGATCCCATTTAGGTTAGAGTTATCTTTTTGTGTATCAGACGTGAAAATTTGACGGGAACTGGCCTAAGAGCTCGACCTAGATTGAGAAACTTTTGGTCCATGCAGCTCTTCACCTAGTTCCAACTTTTCGCCAAGTTTCAGCTCTTCAGCTAGTTTCAGCTCTTCAGCTAGTTTCAGCTCTTCAGCTAGTTTCAGCTCTTCAGCTAGTTTCAGTTCTTCAGCTAGTTTCAGTTCTTCAGCTAGTTTCAGCTCTTCAGCTAGTTTCAGCTCTTCAGCTAGTTTCAGCTCTTAGCCGGTGTTTGCATCGGTTTGGCGTACAAACAACTGAGGAAGGGGATTGAAATCCAAGCTGGTGCGTTGGGAGAGGGATTAATCTTCCCGCAAGCCGCACTGTGGACTCTACCCCCACTGACCACTGGACCAGGGTCGCGGTACTTCATCTAATCGCATCAAGCCGTGATGTACGTGAGGGGTGCGCGTCGTTAGGTGGCGCGGCGGCGACTGTACGTGAGGCGAGTGATGACGGAGTTGTATCAATAATGAACGACTGCGCCGCCATCTTGGATATAGTGGGGGGGGGACCTTGGAGACCTCGGCGTGTGGAACACTACGGTGCGTAGCGCAAGTCTTGATAAACTTCATCCCGTTAGCGAGTGTGGATGGCGGGAGGAAGTGGATTGAGAAGGATAGCAGTGTCTTCTATACAACCGCTCATTAATTGCTTAGTGGGCAATCGGGCACGGGGTCTGGTGCATGCAGTCAAAAGATACCGCAAATTGTGTTTTAATAATAGGCCTACTTAGCTGATGCCTTGCTGATGACATGCATGTTAGACCAAATGTCGTACTGATGTATAGGCCTTCCCGGACCGTAGTCCCGAGTTGAGTGAGGCTCGGCGCACGTTCTGTCCGCTTCACGCTTCAGCCATTACATGAATAAAACGAGTCGTCGACAACGCAAATATTCGCGCGTTTCTTCGCCGCAAGTAGTGACCTGTCATCTTTGCGTTTGAATTGAAGGAGGAAGTATCCATCGAACATTTAATATTGATCAATCAGAGACCTCGAGCGTTGTCTAGGGCTGTAGGCGTTAGAGGGATGGATGGTTTGCTATAATTACGGCCGCCGAGCTCATTTTACAAATTCGCAAAAGTCTCATTTCCCAAGTCCAGGAGATAGCTTATGAAGGCACGATATCTAGAAGAAAATGTGAACAATAGCTTATACACTGGGCCTAGGTGGGTTAAATCGTACGCCAGCCTGCACTTTGATATTAACGATCGAATCGCATCTCATTTTTCGCATTTTAAAAATAGTGTGACGGCGGCACATCACATGCGTACGCCTGTAGCTCAGTTTAACATATAATTTATCATCCAACTCCAGTCTTCCCCACCCTTGTTGACGGTTCAACAGGGGAAGAAGTACGGGAACAGTGTTCTAACGATGTTCAAGTTGTGGATGTCTTGGCTGTTTGGCTAGAAAGACTGTAAAAAGGCAACGGCCAACACGGGCCAGTACATAATTATACTGCAGGCCAACACGGGCCAGTACATAATTATACTGCAGGCCAACACGGGCCAGTACATAATTATACTGCAGGCCAACACGGGCCAGTACAGGCCATCACTGGCCGCTGTTATTCACTGTTCCGTGTTCCACGAGTTTTGCTGTGAACACAATTACAAGACGCAGACGGTCTCTGCAGGCGGTAATTAATCCAATACGTCTGCGGTGCGTCTGCGGTGCGTCTGCGGCAGCAGCGCTGCGTCACGTCTTGCAGTCTGCGTAAATGACGCTAACGAAGGAAACCACAGGGACGCGGTGCTGTGAAGTAGACTACAGCTGAAACTGGAACTGTGGCGGTTGTTGAGAGAAATTAAGATTTCATCCGAACGAGCGATATTAAAGTCAATAACAGCCTGTATAATTATCTCTCCGCTGTTCCGAACATTTTCATAGCACGACACACGCGCTGGCATGGGTGGCATGACACACACATGGGTGGCATGACACACACATGGGTGGCATGACACACACATGGGTGGCATGACAC
>JAQIWG010005904.1:0-13935 GCA_034695025.1 Chamaedrilus cognettii | reverse complement strand
TGGTGCCTCATCAGTCTCAACTGAGACTGTTATTAAAGCTTACAAACAACCACATGCGTTCAAGAACCGTATTCAAGGAGCTGGCACGTGGCAGAGAATCCTTAGAACCATAATCCTAGATTTTGAGCGAAGCCGCACAGGTCGCAAAGCTGCTTTGCCAAAGCTTCACAAGCCGCTTTGCAAGCCGCAGAGCAGCTTAGGTGCTTTGTACACAATTCAATTTTACATAATTTACAAAGCAGCAAAGGTGCTTTGTTGCTTTGTACATAATTCAATGGTTCCTTTGTTTCAAACTTCAAAATCTATCACGCTTTAAATTGATCATAATGAGAAGAGAGTGTTGCAGTGTGGTACTTGATATGCACATATAAGTCAATGCTAGATATCCTGCATGCTGGCCATTGTATTAATTAGCTTTTTTTTGTGTTTGACATGGAACAACATTGATACTGTATTAGATAGTCGATAGCAAACGGTTAATACCAACAGTTGTCACAAATTATATATATATAATGTAGTTGTACTGTGCTCTTTCTAACAGCTGGAGCAGATGGACATTGAAACAAGACAAACTCCTCCCAAAGAGCGTGAAAAGCTTCAGACACGAATAAAGAGCTACAAAAGTGAACAGTCCAAACTGGAGAATGACTTTGTAAGTAATGACTTTGTAATAAATAAATAAAATTTAATAAAAAAAGGGATATCAAGGTTTGCTTTAAATTATTAGCAGATTTTTGCATTGGGCCTACTATCATATCTATGTTTTTTCTATTGATTTAACTGCAATCTGTGATGTCAGTTGATAACAGGTGAACGGTCATGGCTGACAAATCTGTACCACTCTCTGAAGTCTGCATGCGTTGTTTCTTCCAGTGCTGTGAGCATCAGATTTGTGCCATTGAGGGCGAGGAGAAAGTTGGTTCTGTGTAAACAATAAACTGACTGAATATTCAGAACTAATAAAACTCACTGTACATAGTTTTCTTTATTGAATACTGTACAGCTTTTGTTGTTTATTTTGGATACAGATTTCCTACTGGCAACAAGAACTGAATCTGTTCATTAATCAGATCTGAATATTTGTTGGGTTTGAAGCAATTTGTTAATGAATAGAAGTAAGCGACCAACTTGCACAGTCCTTACTAGGGGAATTACCGGTTATGAGTCATTGTTTGGTTCATTGATGATTAACTAACATGTGCTGGATGGCTGATGATGGTTGGTGGCAGAAGAAGGCTCGAATAGCGTTCAGTGACGATGTACATCTAAGAGAAGAACTGCTTGGTGTCGACGACTCGCATCAGATTGAGGATCAGGTCGACTCCCGCTCTCTCTCTCTTGTAGCTGGTAGTCATGTGATGGAGTAGAGATCCAAGCGTTATGTATTAATGTACGTTGTTAGGTTGTGTGGTTTTAGGACCGCGTGTAGTAACAACAACTATTGCAGTCTGGTTCAGTGCCTCTCGGGATGTAGCGAGTAACTGATTCCCCTTCTTTAGTCACCTTTACGCCTCGCCCGGGATGCTGTGGACTGCAAACAAATGCTTTGTTCCCCGTTTTGAGGGGGGCTGCAATATACATGTTTTACTTTTTTACTAATTGTAGTGCCGGTAGTGTATCGTAAATATAACCAAAAATGCTGTTTAAATTTGTTTGTCAATTTATCGAGTTGTTTATTTCATGAATGTTTTAGTTCGTCCAATAATAATAATCGTTTTTATGTGGTTTTTGATTGGCTGTAGAGGGCTCACCTGCTAGACAACACAGAGCGGCTAGAGCGTGCAGGCAGACAACTCGACCAGGGATACAGGACCTGCCTCGAAACAGGTTCTTCTTCTTTTTTGTTCTTTTCGTTGACTTAATTACTGACGTCTGTGTGCCACCTCGTTGTTCAATTTAGACCTGCAATAGTCTGCGGTCCTGTTTGTTGGCTTTCAGTTTATGAATGTGTCAAATCGTATCACAGAGAGCAAAGTTTACACGCAGGGCTGCAGTAGTGCGGTTAGTGGAGTGTAGTAGCGGATATGGCATCCTCTTCATTTCTAGTCCATGCCATAATTAAGTCTGTTTAAGTACTAACTCGAGATGAATCGCATTCAACTCTTTAATTCCAATGCTTGTTTATCTTCTTAGAATGAAACATTATGAATCTATATTTTAGCTTGTTAGGCCTTAATACAACAAGAATTATAATAATTAGTTATGAACCTCGAATCATTGGAACACTGTGTGAATGGGTTCACTATCTGTAACCATTGAACACAGTGCATATAGCCTGTATTCTCTGTAGCCGTTGTGGACAGTCGGAATTGTGGCTGCTGTTGTGGTTGTTGTAGAGCAGCTGGGTGCACAAGTACTGGAGGACTTGCACCAACAGCGCGGCACTCTGACCCGCGCGCGCGAAAAGGTTATCGCTGATCACCTCTTGTTTTAGTTCTTGACTTCATTATTGTGAGCCTTGACTGCAGCAAGTATTTGTCATTCATTTTGCTGTCGACACACAGCTTATACTATAAACTTTTGCCATTCTTATATTAACAATAGTTGATAATGTGCGATGTGGGTATGGCCGATATAAATCTAGAAAATGAGAATTAGTTTCCCACCCAGAGCTCCCCGAGCGTGTAGGAAGTGTCGACGAAGGAATCGGACTGTACTAGTCTTTGTTACTACACACTGGTCTTATACTACAAATCATGCAGGTTGGTCCTTTATATTATACTAATTCTTCTTTGGCTGGCTATGGGCGCTCTCCTTCTATTTTATTGGTGTTATTATTTTATTGTGTTCAGTCTCTGCTTCAGCGCTTATTTTCAGATTAGCCTAATTGTCAATGTTTGATGGTTCTGTGTGCGTACAGTTGTCAATGCTTGTTCTGTGTGTATACAGTTGTGAATGTTTGTTTGTTTTGTGTGCGTACAGTTGTCAATGTTCGTTTGTTTTGCATGTGTACAGTTACGAGAGACCGACGTTGCACTCGGCAAGAGCTCTCGTGTTCTGTCCTCCATGTTTCGAAGGTTGCTTTAAAACTTGTCTTTAGAATTTTAAAATAGTAAAAGAAAAAAGATGCCGTAACAGTTTTGTCTTTAAAACGTATTGCTAGTGCCATATAAAAAAAATTGAGTGATTTACTTGTACGTGTCAACAAAACTATTGCATATAGATACTAATAGAATGTTAATAACATTTTTATGACTGTGTTTGACCCGTAGAATAACCTAGCATATATTGATTAAATTTAGAATTGAGTTTTGTTTTAGCATTAAGGCTGGATACCATCTCACCGTATGAGTCAGAATCCTTTACTCTGAGATGCGAGCTATGTTGTTACGACTATGCGGTCCTGTATGGTCTCAGTACTCCAGTTTGCAGTGTCTTTGTTTCGCCGCAGAGCGTTCCAGAACCGCATTGTGTTGATAGCGATCATCTTCACGTTCATTCTCTTCATCGTCGCTGGGATACTTCTTGTCATCTGGAGACATTGAGGGCTTCGATAGCCAGTCGATGACTTGTGAAGACTTGTGCTGGGTTACAAAACCATTGGGGGCCGTTTATATACTGTAAAGATGAAATTTTTACTACAGGTAATTTTTGCGATTTTTCTTCTCAGAAATTGACTGCACTTAACTTTTGCTTTGTTGAGGACTGCCCAATATATATATCTCTGGCGACTTTTTTTTGCGCGTGTTCTTTTAGTGAAAATTGTCAAAATTACATGCACGCAAAAATTTCACGTTTTACATTATTATGTACGCATGGGGGTGGTAGGGGATTGAAATATAATGATGAGGGAATGAGTCTGGAATAATATTATACTGCACTAAGAGCGCTTGAGAGGGAAAGGAAGCACTTAGTACTTCCTTAGTACTTACTCTTGAGTTCTGAGGGTTCTGAAAAAGCATGATTCTGTTACAGGGAGAGTGAGATTTAGTTACCTTCTGTGTACTAATATGGAGACGGGCCCTTGGAGAAATTTTGGCTGATTGATAATGCGAACAAATGAACTGTGGGAAGATTTGCCGAGAGAATAGTGTCAGAATGTGAGCGTTGCTTTGTTGAAGACGCCGTAAGGAAACAGAATGCGAAATGTAACGGAGGAATTGCATTCTGGAACGGTGTTGTAAAACTTGTGTTTGATCGAGGTATTTGTAAGGTATGTATAAATACGTAGGCGTGCATTGCTGTTGGCACCGTGCTATTGTTGAAACAGTGTATTTCAGTTATTTGATGAATAGGTTCAAGTGTCTGACGGTTTTTGCTTCCTAATAATAATTCAATCTTACATTTTGCATGCGAATTAAATTGAATTTCTACACGCTACGGTTATAACTTAGATGCTGACATTGACTGCGTTTGCTTGAGAAATGAAATTTGACCTCTAGGTAAAGATATTGAATGGTTTGATTCTGTCACTCTCTCTTTTGTCATTTGACTAATTTGAACTGGTGAATTATAAAGCGTCAGATGATGTCAATGAAATATTATTGCGTTGACTTCCGTTCAGAGTTTAAGTCATTGCGATACTCTTATAAACACTGCGCAGGACCAAATACCTCCAATAATTAATGCGCTTAGCGGATCGCTTTACTACAATGCAGCTACTTACGTTGCAGCCCAATGGTTAGGCCTCAATAATTAACTGAATTTGGTTTAATTTTTGTTGATAAATCGTGGGCCCTTTGGATGTAATTGGGTCCTTTTTGCGTAATTTGGCATTTAACCTAATTGTACTAAAGTGATATTTAAGGGTATTTCGAATGCTTTAAATTTGAAATTATTTTAATTAACAGTCTTTTAAGGGACTATCCCCAGTTCAAATAGCAGCTATCACACCCTACATGACAAGCATTGAACATCTGTTCTACAGGCTACCCTTGGCCTGCGCCCCTGCAGTGACCATGGCCAACTACAATGGTCATCATGGAAACAGTGGCGAGCGAGCTATAGGGTACATTGAGGTAGCCTAGCACTGATAAGATTGAACCTGAAAAGGGGGAGCGAAGCTCGCCCGACACTGGACAATATTTCCATATTCTAGAATGTTCTACATTCTAGCATATGGAAGGCCATTGTAGAAAGGACCCTACGGCCTCATGGTATCGCCCGTTACCCCTGGTCACGGCAGTCAACAGCAGGCTACAGGGGGGGATCGGCACAAACTTGCCGGGAAAGTGAAACGGCCCTTGTCAAAATTCGGTATCGCTACCAGTCTGAATTTGGAGACGATCACAGACATCAGACAACAATAGGCCGCTGGCAAAGTTAGAGTGTTTGTTGAGATCGTATCGTGTTCTGTGGCACAATAAATATTGAACTGACTTTGACGCAAACTGACTCTCATATCACATAGGGTATAGAGCTAGTTAGAAAGATAGAGTAGGCCTAATCTTAAAACATAAGAACGATCGAGAAGTAGGCCTGTAGCTAGAGACACTGAACCGAAACATCTAATAATGGCTAAATTGGTACCAGGGCCGCAGCAAGCGGAGTGGCGCACTGCCATTGACTAGTGTCCCCACCAAAACACAATAGGCCAAAATATAGGCTAAAATAGCCCTCTAAGAGCTAAAGTAGGTACAGGCTCACGTCATTAAACAAAGGGACAAAAAGACGCCGCCGGGCAGTACACTACATAATGTTCTTATCCTTTGGAATCAAATGTGGATTTTGGATTCATATATCAACATTCATTCATCAACACGTCATTTGAACAAATATTACTGCTTGTTACAGCTTGCGCGGCTTGTACCGTCCGCCTGTGTGACTTCCCCTGCCGGTGTCGCTACCGTCCTTACCTCGCTCCTGCCCGGCCAGCTTTTGTCGATCTCTGACTCCGCTGTTGCCTGCGACTCGGCACGCCGCTGGTGCTTGAGCACCAATGCAGCGGCGGCGTGACGTGAGCGCTGACGTCATCACGGTCCTCGGTATCGATCGGCAGTACGGGTAACCGCTGTGCGCTGAGCGCAATCTGAGTGAGAGGGAGCCTCTGTCAATGACTCGATGACTTCCTGAGGAGCGACGGGGCCAAGCTGCGACATCACGGCATCAGTTCGACAAGTTGGAACATCACGGCCTCTAGTGCAAGCCCAGTTGCGCGGTCGTGACCCCGCCACGGCCCGATGCTGAACATCACTATCCTCCGCGCCCTCCAGAGCGCTAACGTGGCGTGCGGTCCGCGAGCTTCTTAGTCCGAACCGCTCAGACTCAAAGCGCCCAGATGACGCCACTCATGCTCCATGATCCAAGGTGCCTCCTTTTGGACCCTACTTGCGCCGACACCTTCGCTTCTTGCTACGTGCACAGGTCGGCCGTGGAGGAGGGCGCTGAGGCAGCGATCGCGGAGACGAGAAAGGCAGCGAAATATGGCCTCTCGCAATCATGCAAGATGACGTCCCGGGCGCTATTGAGGCGCTGGGTACTTGGGGACAGACAGACCTGGCGTTTGTGGACGAGGTTGGACAAAGAATAGCGCCAGCGCCTTCCTGAAGCAGCGCTAGCTTTCCCTGGCAGCGCAACGAGTGAACGCCTTCTTGAAGCCGCGATAGCTCCCTCTGGCGGGGCAGCGAGGGAACGCCGCGCAGTGTTGGGGAAACTCTTTCCCACTGCCCCGGTGACGCAGCCATTGATTAATGTATGCTGGTCTGTGTGTCATTGTGTGGCCCAGATTCACAAGATTGTTTTTGATGTTTGTTACCGCTCTCTTTACATGCATGAATTTGTGCACCGTGTGCGTGACGTCATTGATATTAAATTGCGCAGCGTTGTTTTCATACTATACTTTAGGGAGCACATGAATTTTAGAATGGATTGGATTTTGAATTGTATCGTAAATATCTGTCTAAAAAAACCTGCATTTTATTCGTGTACAAAATTATGTTAAAGCTTGTATCCATCTGGCTTTTGGATATGTATAGCAATAATTTTCATGAAAAACTTAGAGTGAACAGTGAACTACCAAAACATTGCTTCTTTATGTTTTGTACTTTTTGTTCGTCGTGCGCATGAAAATGGTTTTAGTTTGAATTTTAGTTGGTATTCATTACATACGAATAGGCCATTCATTTGAGTAAGTCAGAGCCGCTGTGTTTTTGTGCCACTCTGCTAGCAATTTATTGTGTCACAATATTGTTCATGTTTTATTTAGAATCGTACCGTGCAGTTGTGTTATTTTTATCTTTTGTGAAAATAGTGATTCTGTATTAAATGGTTGTCACAGGGTTTCGCTATTGGCTACCTGTATAGTTTAACTCAAACAGGGAATCTGTTTTATTTTTTACAATCCTTCATTTTGTTGATTATTGTCTTTCATCTACATGTGCTGTTGTATTGATAAAAGTTTTGTGAGTATAACGACAACAACAATAACTACTTGTCAGTTGTAACAGATTCTAGTTCAGCTAATATCACTGATAGTATAGACTGATATTGCATGTAGGTATAGCTGACGTTGTAAACCTGATGTTGCGTGACTTTTAGATATATTTTATATGATGTCACCGATGAACGGATCCAAAAGTAGGCTAAGCTGCATATGCAATGTTCTTTCAAGACACATTTTGATAATGTTAATGTATTGCAATAACACGAAATGAATCTGCGTTTTGTAAAAAACGTAGGCAGTTTGTGACAAATGTTTTAAAAATCTTAATCTATGCGACAAAATGCAAAAATCTATTATTATTTTCTTCAAATTGTTTCTAACGTTTGTCAAGAGTTTTATGGCATTGCAATGTTTTTGGTACTGTACTTCAGTATGCACATAAATTATTTAAAAATTAATTTATTAACTAACTTTAGTAGGAGTAGTACTCCATAAACGACGTTTTTCTGAAACTCCACTCGGATAAAAAAATGGGTAGGAGTAGCATTACTCATAAAAATAGACGATGGTGGAGTAAGCCTACTCTATGCCTACTCCTTTTTTGCAAGGCATAGGAGTGCACTACTCCTGTTTTATAAGCAGCAGGCGTAACGTTACTCCTATTTTGTAAGGGCCAAAGTGAACTCTGTCCATATAGTTTGGTAGAACCAACTAACCATAATTATTTGGAATAATACACGTTTTCAATGTTAAGACGAAATAATCCATTGAAATCAAACCTATAAACTTCTGGCATGGCACAAACTCAGCAAATGCATGTTCACATTTTATGTGCATTCTTACATATAGGGCTATAACGACACATTTTTGGCAGCGCAGCAACAACAAAACTACATTTCTCATAAACATGCATGGGAGCGTTTAAAGCATGCAAAAACTCTAGCTATACTGCATGAAAACTTCGCAGTAAAGTTACATGTCAATTTCATAAAGTTGCGGCATCGTCTGCACACTCGCAGAGGTAATAGACTAGAACCATGGATCCTAAATACATCGTCTAACACCACACTGAACAGTACGCGATGATCCAGAAAAAACGTAAACTAACAAGTCCACGCCTGACCACTTAACTCCCACGGCAGTCATTTAAGTTTCATAAAATTTCGCGAGTTTACGGCTCAAGAATCGCCATCACGGTAATGCCTGTGATTCATCTTCAAAGCGAAAAAGGAGCTTTGCCTTTTTGCACCCGGACAAGCCTGGAGAGTTTAGGCGCTACTCGCTTTGATGCATAGAAAAACTTGAGGCAGTTGATTTTTCGAACCACCGCATACGATCGAAAATAAAGACTATTCGTTTCTGAATAGCAGGGCCGGCGTTAAGGCCCCTCGCGTTCCGGCCGCGGGGCCCACGGCTGTGCTGGGGCCCAACTAGGGGAAAAGCATTTATTTACATTTTGTCATTTTGTAAAAAAATGGTATTATGACGCTTCGTCTTGAATTTTAGGGGAGCCTAGTCACAGAGCTGGAGAGGGGCCCAACATTGAAGTTGGGATGCTTAGTTTCGTTGAAACTGTCATGATTACGTCCACCCCCCCCTCTCCATGGTTCTGGATTGTGCACGGAGGAAAGAAATTTGTTCCGATATAAATTTTTGACTTTGGGTGTCCATATTTAGTTTTCGGGTAAGTCCCTTGGTACACTAACGCCGGTCCTGCTAGCTAGAGATGTGTTGAGTAGTGGATCGTTAGTGGGCGGCGCCCCCTGGTGTGTCACGTGGTTCACGGCGCACTGCTGCTCCTCCTCATCCATGCTGTTCTCAAACCTGCTGTACTTGTTAGAGTTGTACGTGACACGTTGCACCGGCCCCGTGTCCGACATCATCAGTGCCTGGGCGCAGACAACAGCAGACCGCGTCATGAAAATTAAAAAAATAAATATAAAAATAAATGCTAAACGACAATGTAGCTCATCTGTGAAATCAAATTGAGGAGCGCTGTTAAATAGATGATCAAAAAGTGCATCAATGCTGTCAAGATTTAAAATTTCTTATTGATGCTTGGTAAAATGAACGAAAGCAGATAATGAATGTTTTTATTCGCTTATTTAAATCAATTAAAGATCTTCGTGCAGATTAATATGCTGTAGGCCTAATCAGCAGCGTCCCTAGCGTGAGAGCCAGCCCATTCTTTGGCTTTTGAGCACGCAAGAAATGGCAGTGTGACCATCTGTATTACTAAAAAAAGTATAATTTAGTAACGCACCGGGTATAATTACCACTAGTCAATCAGCAGAGGGCTTCAATGTTATACCTGCTCCTCGGGCCTGGCGGGCACGCTGCGCAAGAATATCATGAGCGGCGCGTAGAGGAAGTTTATGATTCCAATGATCCACATCATCCTGTTCACAAGAAGGTTGCTATTATCATTCTAAATCGTAACGACAGCAATGACACTAATGAGTCCAGAGTCCGCTTTGGCGTCTCCTGACATCATTTGGTAAAAAATTCCTAAATAACCAGATGTACGGAAGAAGAATAGCTAAACAAAATTGAAAGGAGAGTTAGCCACACAAGTTAACACGATGCGAAAGCCATGGAAATGATGTAGCGTCCTGGTGTAACAGTTACAAGTACTACAGCGTCCAGAGACCTACAATAGTTGTCCATAGAAGAATGATTTCACAACAGTAATTCCATCGCATTTAGTTTATGCCAGCTTTTAATGAAAAATCTGATGCCACTCTAAACGGAAAACACTAAATGAAGTGAAATTTCACTCTAATTGTCATAATTAGAATCAGAGAATAAAAAGTTTGTTGGCACACGAGGTCCTTACCAGTGAAATCCAACGGCCTTGATGATGCTTCCGCTGACAGCGGGCCCTGTATCATCCACATTCCATCAATTACAAACTCAAGCGTATTCCACTCAGAGAGATCCACCGATCCCATCAGTTAGCCTCACAATTGTGAATTTCTTGCCGATTAGTAGTAATATATATATATATGATTAACTATCTTCGATATGCCCATGTACAATTACCAGAGAGACAAGCATTAATAATTGAAAAAGATGGCCTGTACTTTATAAATGTAGCCTTGCATCTCAAATTACTTACAACCTACATATAACATACAGGAACCCTATATAATAGCGTACCGGTACGCAATACTCTACAGTCATGTAGCCATGGTTGAACATCAACAGTTTGTTAAAGTGTTAGCTGCCTATAGTGCTTAGCGTACCGATGGCGAACCCTACGCAAAAGGCGACGTCAGCGATGGCGTAGACGCTGCCGTAGACCGCGACGTGACGCAGATCTACCAAGTACCCCATGATGGGCATCATCGCTGAGTCTACCATGCCTGCAGCACATGAGACCACTGGGACTGTAATAGAACAGACTAATACCTGATACCGCGCTTGATCGCATGTTTGCAATATTTGTATTAGCAGCAGTAGGTCCATTTGACGATATTTGATAGCGCATTTATGCTCAATGAAGCGTTATTCGAATGACATTGCGTCATTCATTTCAAGTGACCGGTGTTATAATTGAGTTAGAGTTGAGTTAGCGTATGGCAAGTTAGATTCACATTTATATTCACATTATCATAATGTCAAAACAGATAAACAGCAAAAATGTGAATATGAATGTGAATCTAACTTGTCGCACGCTAACTCAACTCTAACTCAATCCTAACACCGTGCACTTGAACTGACCCAGTGGGTCAATATCTCAGCAGCTCCATGCATGAAATGAGTCTAAGACTAATTTTTTAACTGCCCTGATTGGTTTGATGACGTCATGATCTAGGGTCAAATTTCAAAACACCATAGAACAAAGGGAAAAAGGCCGGGTTTCGATCAAATACTTTGAACTTGACCTGTGCTTGTGACATCATCCTAATCAACGTCCAATCAGCTCTCTGATATGTTAATCTAGAATTGAATTATTTTGCCATTGAGCTGACACTAAAATACGACATTGCCTTAAGGAAAAGTTCAATGTTTACATGCACACGCAGACTATAACGATCAAGTTCCGATTTTTTCACTAAAGCTAGTAAGTTATAAGTTTATTACCAATTGCAAATCCCCATCCAGCATTTGGGGCCAGCAGATCTGTGAACTTTGTGGCAAAGGGAATCTACAAGATAGATGAGAAATAATTATAATCATATTTTAATGCAAAAAATTTATTAGCACAAATTCAGCACCAGTCTCCTATCTCAAGCCGACACGAGAGTGAGCTTCAGTGTTAAAAAATAGTTTAACAAAGATAAACATCCTTATTAAGTAATAAGATCGATCTTTGTATTAATTACTTACATATCATAGGATAGTACTGTTATAGTTACGCGCTAGTTACAAGTTAGAAGTCAGTAACGATCTTTGAAACGATGAAACAAAGAAGGCAAATGAACTGTCTGTATTCTATCGCTCACCGCCACGAGACAGCCTCCAACTATGAACATCCCAACCATGGCACTCAACCATCTGGGCGCACACAATCATTTATTGTCTTAATTTACATGCATTGCAGCGCTATTGCGCAATACTATTGATCGTAATAATTTATTTGTTTGTTCAAAAAAGTTATTTTTAACCCCATTATGTTGGTTTGCATGAACGGGTGCTGATATAAAGATCTAAACCGAGATTGACCAATCTGCATGCCTGGACTTAGAATTCACGGTGGCTCAAGCGCCCTGATTAGCCTAGTCACTTTGTAAACCGGTCTTGAACATGATTCTAACACGAGTTGATCCAACAATGGAATTTACGTCCGTCCGTATGTTGTAAAGGCTTGAAAACTGTTATTTGTTTTACAATGTTATTCTCGCTGGTAAATTACTGCACACGGCGTTTACATCATTCGTTTCGCCTATCTGTTACTGATAAACTTGCGTTGAACACTTATATCGATGACTCCACGATGGAAAATCTGTACTGGAACTTTCTCTCATGGAATTAAGAAATCAAATCATCAATTGCCTTTTACATTGCTCTGCCGTTAAAAAGATCACACTGTAGTCAATCAAAGCAAGATGACTCGCCTTCCCATCTTGTAGGCTAAGGGACCGAATATGTTCGTTCCAATCAGATAGGCAATGCTGGCGGGGAGAAACACCGCTCCTGCGACACAATGTTAAACCACAGCAGTCGATAGTGAAACGGGTCTTGAAGCTCTAGAACATCTTGAAACAACAACTCATAACCATTTTGATAATTTTACTTAGCACGGGCGTGACAAGGGCCAACGAATTAAAAAAAAAATTAACACATGGCTAGGCCTATAAACATTGACTGACCAATCAACAAGGCCTATTTGCAGGTTTCAAATATTAGCCGGTTTCAATCAAATTCGAAGAGAGTTTACAATATTCTGCCTAATTACAAAACTATCTTAGCCCAAAACTTTAATTTCAAAGAGCAACACGAGCAGACGCTGACAAAGCACAGCCAGGCACAAAAGCCACAGGCCTGGGGGTCGATCAGACCTTGCTGCCAGTTGGGGGCGTCCATGGTGTCGAGCATCCAGAGGGGCAGGGTGGGCTCCAACATTCCCACCCCCATGTTGGCGAACGTGATCGACCCTGTTTCAGCGCACAACATCAGCGCGAGTGACAATAATCTGAAACTCTTGTATGGAATTACCCGAAACTTGGCAGAAATATTGGTAGGCCTCATATGTAGCCATTCGCCCATGCAACATTGTACAGTTGTAGGATTTAGGTTGTATTAGCCATATGATGCTTTGGTTCTCAAGGTCGCAAAGTCGCAAAATCACAAAATGCTTTTTTACTAAAATATTCGACTTGGGGTTAAGTACAATAAATGGAACACGCACACATGCATGTATATAGTGCAGACCCTGTGTATCATAACTAATCAACTAAAAAGCAATCGCAAACCTGCTGCGATGAGGATGTAGGGGTCCTTGAGCAGCTGCAGCAGGGAGGTCCCCTTCTTGTCCTCGGGGTGCACGCCGATCTTTAAGCACGTTATCTGCAGCACTGCATGCAACACTGCATGCTACACGGCATGTAACACTGCATGTAACACTGCATGCAACACTGCATGTACCACTGCATGTAATATTGAACCACACAATACTTGTATATTGAAGCACACAATACTTCATCACACGCAATACTACATCCCTGCACGCAACACTGCATGCAATGCAACACTGCAGCGCTGCATGCAACACTGGATCACTACACACAACATGCAACACTGCAAGTGGTGACCAGATGATTATTTAGCATGATATTCATGCAATCACACATCTGTAACGCTTGTGTGCAGAGCTAGAACATCGAGCCTATGCACTGAAGCTTTAATTGGTATTAATCATTGATAATCAATTAAATATTAATGAATCAATTAGCTGTACTGACGTCCGTCGAGCAGGGCTAGAGCGGCGAGCATAAGGAAGGGAGCCTCCTTCCCCACAAACTGATACATGACCCCTCCGAACGGTGGACCCACTGTAGAACACACAACATGGCGGCATAGACCCACTGTAGGACACACAACATGGCGGCATAGACCCACTGTAGGACACACAACATGGCGGCATAGACCCACTGTAGGACACACAACAT
>JAQIWG010005903.1:0-13936 GCA_034695025.1 Chamaedrilus cognettii | reverse complement strand
ATTTCTGAATCACAGGGTCTTTATCCTGCCCCCTAGCTAGTGCATTAAATTTGTTCAGTGTAATGATTGATTATCATTGATTCACAACCATGACACCCCCTGCAAGACGGTAACAAAGATTTGCCTTGCAGCCCAGCGCTTCCCGGGCGAGTCGTAAAATGTTACCAAAGAGGGAGCTAATTTCTGGGACCACCTATGATTATTGAACGCTTGATTTTAATACCGTACACCTTTGGTGTTTATAATATTATTCAAGACTTAACAAATAACTTTATTTGCAGCTGGCCAGAAGTGTCGCCAGCAGCTAACCCCATGTCAGATAGTTACTGACGTGATTTGGCATCAGGAAGGGCATCCAGACATAAAAATCCAGCTCCAGCAGTCCTCATCAGGGCGCAAACGTCATCCTGTGTGAAAATATGGACGTTAACAGATTAGACGGCAAAAAAGACGATTGGAGATATACGATGTATTTGTGAAAATATATAGTTTTCAAACTCATTTTCTTTATTTGTTAACTTTCAATGGCATTGACAATTCAATAGTGTAGTTTGTAGGCCTATTGCAGCATCATTGCAACCTGCTATAGGGTAATGATTATTTTATATTTGACTAATTATCAGTAGCTTATTTTCAGGATCAAAATGAAAGCCATAACGAAGGTGTACCTCCATCTGCACAGCCCGGCGATTGGATCAGAAGCGAGAGTAATATACAGATACTTGATTACTTTAAAAAACTATTCTGTAAACTCAACGACAAAAATAGAAAATAATCTCAGTTGTAGGCTAACTATCTTACAAGTGAATATTATGATGGAATCGAAATGACAAAAGCAATAATAAAAATTAATTCATTGTTGTTCATGGATTGTTTTCTTCTATTGTTGTACATTGTTTTGTTTAACTTCTAAAAAGTATTACATGGTACAATTAGCAAACTACAGCAAACTACACAGTACAAGAGGGGCGCCGCCGCGCCGGCACAGGGAGGGCACAGTGGCATTTGTCCCCCTCAAAGCTATATAGAGGGCAATGTCCCCCTGGGAAAAAAATGTGACTTTGCCCCCAATAAAAATTTAGGGGGGGCAGGAGGAAAAATTTTAAAGACCTGAAATTTGGAGTATATAAGCATGGTAAATTTGAAAATTTGAAAGCCTGAGTACAAATAAGTAAGTTCTGGTAAGAATAGTGTTGAAAATGTACTGTTAAGAATCGCCTCAAAAATACATGTATCTGTCAGCACTCCGCCGCCGGGGTTGTGAATTCGGCAGGGAAGGGTAGTGATGTCAGTCAACAAGTACCAGAGTTGGAGCGGATGAAATAACTTTGCCCCCTTAAGAAAATGGAAGTAAAAAAATTGTGTCCAAAAAGTGGAATTTTGCCCCCAATTGTGAAACCGTGCCAGCGCCCATGAAGTATGATACTCGTAACAAACTACGGCACTTTACACAGTACAATTAACAAACTGTCAACTAGATACGATGTTTGATTTTAATTCAATATTGATTACTTAGGGGGTGAATTACTTGCCCACCCGGAACCCGGACCCCGTGATTGCTGATTGCGCTGATGCTGGACGTTCTACTTTCATCTCTCAATCTTTTCAAAGTTTGTTTTTTGTTTTTTGTAGTTTAGTTGGGTTTAGTTTGGTCCAACAGTCTGAGTTGATACCGAAATGATACGGTATGGTATCCGGTACCGGTAGACTAGAATTGTCTAGCACAGGGATTCTCAACCTCTTCTGTTACAAGGAATACTTTTGGAATAATTTTTGTAAACAAGGTTAGAAAACTCCTCATTATCGTCACAATGCGCCCCACTGGCGCAGCGAGTCTGATCAAGAGGATTTTGTAAACACAAAAAATTATAAATTTTCTTTTAACGCAAACTTTTAAACCAAAACTGAAAATATGAGTTTCAGTTTTGTTCTTCTCCTTACTCATTTATAATGCTTGAGTCCAATTAAAAACAAGTTCTTATAACAAACATTTTTTTAAACACTTGCAAGTTAGTATAACAAATTTATGAGTCAAACTTTGTATTTTTCTGCTGCTGGATGTTTGAACACAATGGCTGCTCGCCTATTTGTTTCACGGAACATCAATTGAAAAAGCCCAGCCTACCAATATTTGAGAGTGATGTAGTTATTCTATTCTTAATAATTAATTTAATAATATTAAATTCTTTCAGGCAGTCAACAGAATTTTCAGTAAAATTGGGTTACGTGCTCCTCCCAGATTAATACTGCCACTTGTAGACACCTTTTGAATGTTCATATTACTGTACGGCCTTGAAGCCTTATTCCTTCCTAAAGCAGATAGGAATACACTTGACTTCATTTATTCCAGTCTTTTTAAAAAAAATCGCGTGAAAGAAACTAATTTTTTTATTTGTGCTAATCTTATTCGGGTTGCCTCCCCCTGAGTTACAGGTTTTGTGCAAGAAAATTGGACCTTTTGAGTGGTATACCTCGTCTTACTGATTCTATGCCCTTTCAACTGAGCTGCTTGCTGGATTCAGATGAACTTTTATCATTGATGAACAATTGCGATATTACAGCTCTGCGCGACACCCTTGCGTAGTTAAAGTAATTATGTGGAACAGTTTCGAATCCAGCTTGCAATTTTGAATAGGGCATCGGTTGTGATCTGAGCCTAGGTTCAGGCCACGTCCTTCTTTTATTTGCGTCATGATTTCTCTCAAAAACTCAATGCATTGTTTGCGGTTGGTTTAATTTTTGCTACGTTCATTTTCTTCAGTTTGTAAGGTGCATATTGTGTCACCTTGTATATGTATTTTTTTTTTTTTTTGTGCTGTTTACTACCATTGCTTTGGCAAAATAATGAATATAGTTAGCTTTCAGAGACGAATGCAAGGTTGGCCTTAAACTCTATCGGCGCATCTTTGAATTGATATTTCTTTGTGCTAGATTAGAGATTCTTTCCTGTTTCGTATGAATCCATTGATATTCATTATATGCCTAGGCCTACATGCTAGCTTGTTGTGATCTTGTTGCGATAGGCGATTCATTTCTTAAATAAAATTATTATTGTATTCATGTGGTCAAATTTTTTGTCAAATTTGGCGACAGAATTAATCCACTTTATTGACTTATTTTTGTCATTTTAATTCAGTTATATAACGTTCTTGATCAGTAATGAATTTGGACTGTACACAGGTTATGAAGATATTTAGTATAATATCATTAGGCTGGCCAATTTGAAGAAATATGGTGTACTTTGACAGGGTGAAGCGGATGAAAGCTTACGCTGCAGTGGGGTTGCTGATACTTCTCTTCTCTCAATGTCTGGACAACCCCGTTCTCAAGGACCATACATATAGAAACAATTGCCATCAACTGCTCTTCCGCTTTGAATGAAAAAATATCCAACTGAATTAACAATTTGGTGTATGCCAATTGTCCAATTAATAGTTGGAAAAGTCAAACTTAAGCATTGAGTGAGAGAATGTGAATAAAATTCGAAAGAAATACTTTAAAGGTAGAGTTACATCGCAGTAACTCTTTCATCAGAGTTAATCTCTCCGAAAATCTTTTCGCAAATCATCTCACCGTGTTTGTGTGTTGAGCTACGCCATCTTCCAGTGAGGTCCCGCGATTGGTGGTTATGCCATTTGCATAATAGTTTATCGGTGCACGACTGGGAAGTTGTGATATTAGTGCACGCATATTTCCTGCGCGCCGTCTTCCGGCAAGACTCTTTCGCAGGATTAGCAGCTAGCGGCACTAAGGGTCGGTTTTTCCAACATGGATTAAACGGTGGTTCAGGATCTACCCTATGCAAAATGATGGGTTAAATCCTGAACCACCATTAAATCCGTGTTAGAAAAACCGGTTCTTTAAGTCTTGTGTGTTTAGCTGCCCTGCTGAAGGGTCTGTAACGTCATGGTTTAAAAGTTGCGGCCTGGGGAACTTGAAACTTGATTTTGAAAACTTCTTTCTAAAACAGTCATAACTTTTGAACTAAAAAATATTTTCGCATGAAATTTGGCAGACTTGTTGTAAATTATCTCCTCTCCAATCTCTAAAAATATAAAATCAATGTTTTGAATTTTGACTGAGTTATTGCGATATCGCTAGGGGTTTATTTTTTTTTGACTCACTCTGTATATCCTTTTGATTTTTGCTGAGCTAAGTGATTCTATGCAGAGCTTCATCAAATAATTATTGTGTTCTTGAGATTTTGTTTGGGATATTATTATAGCATTTAGCCATACTATATCCACCATTTGTAGAGATTAGTGCCATTTCTCATGGTACACTTTGTGTACCATGTACCATGTGTATGGTATGCGGTGTGGTATGGTATAGTATGGTGCAGTTTGTGTGTATGTATTATGGCTGTGTGTTTGATACTTTTATGATTGTTAATTTTCGTTAATTTGGATGCGGTGATGGCGATTAATTATTAATCATAATAGATTACTACGCGGTAATCAATTTATAGTAGTGAACTCTGCGACACCAATGGGCAAATGAGATGCAAGATCGAGTCATTTTTCATTAGTACTATGGATACTGATGAGGATAAACTGAAGATAATTAGAATTAGGCTCAACATTTTAAAACTATTAACCTTACAGTTGGCATGAGCCAAAAATAACTGGCCCTTAAAAACACCTCAGGACAACAATTTCTTTCTGTGTTGTAGAAGACTTGAATTATAAGGAGCATATTATTTAAATTATTTTTTATTTTATCAAACTGTTCAACAGTTTTTTTTAAACGGTATTCTGGTAATTACTGCATAATTTTGGAATAAAATTTTTGCGGATGACTTTTGTTCCGCACTGAAACTATTTAACTGTCTATGTTGACAGTATTAGTTGATCACAGCAGCGACACACCTTGAAGCAAGGGATTAATTTTGTCTTCTATGCTTGTACTTTTTTGTTAAGTAAGACTCTAATTCTCTACAGATCATGCCAAATAAAATGATGAATATTCGTGCCATACACATCAATATTTTGACGAACAACAGCGTTAAGCTTAACGTATAAACAGTTACTGTAAATCTATTTTTATTTGCGACATTTCGTGTCTAAGTTTTATTATAGATTCATGAACTGGGCTATCGATGATATTCCTGCAGTCTGTGTAGTCTTTTTATTATGTGTTCATCTAAAAAATTTAAAGTTTTTTATTGCCTTGTTTTTGTTGAAAATATATACAAACCGAGGTTTCTTTTAAAAACCGAGGTAGCCCTATTCTCAATTTTTTTCAGCTGTGCATCTCATTTCTCATGTTCACTCCATGTTTGCACAAAATAGTCATTCTTTTTGGTCTCCGATACATTTCTAAGCATGCGTGTTGTATCGAATTTTTAGTTTATGTTAAGTGGGACCTAATATAGAAGACTGAAATCGATAGTTTACAAACAAGTATGCACAAGCAACTGTTAGGCCTACTATCAGCAATGTGATTTTATCTTGATGAACTATTCTTCACGTGTAATGCGCGCTTCCATTGGTATATCACAAAATTAGAAATTTTATGAAAAATATCTTGATTTCAAAAAGCGTCTTTGCTTTTACACGCGTTAAAAAAACAACGCTTGAAACCCGCTCATTTGTGGTGTGGGCACATATCAGCAAATTTCTCAAACTTTTCTAAAGCAAAATTTTTTTCTTTTTAGTTATTATTTATTTATTCCAGCAAGTTTACGTGTACTTTTGGGAACCATCTCCTTCGAGGCTGCAAAAGGTAAAAAAATTCTACTAAAATATTCTGTCACACATTAAAAGACTGAGGAATAGCAAAAATTATTTCCACAGAGCCTAACAAGGTCTGAAGAAATTGACGAAAATAGTCAATTTCCGTTCGACTTTGAAAATTTGTGAATGCTAAAGCAAATTTTTCTATTATGATCATGTACATGTATAGCTAACGGTGGAAGTGCTACGAAGACTGAACGCTATAATACGTGCACGATAATGGCGTCTCGTATGATAATTTTGAGGTAGTTGAAACAGCATTTATTTTGACATGTGAATTTTTTGCGGTCAGGACAAAAAATCATAAATATTGAGAATGATTGCTAAGAATCGTGTGAAAAATTGACAGTGACATAAGTATTACTAAAAAAGAGACAGTAAGGCTGGCAGAAAAAAAAATTGCGGTAGCACCACCACCTGGTCATGAGTTTTTTTGAGAGGAAGGAAATATGCTTTTGATTGATTTGATGGCCCATACATGCCATTTGGCTGTTTTTCAGGCTTTTTCTCCAGTTTTTTGGTGTTTTTTAGTGCAAAACTTGAAATAACGACAATATGTACAATTATTTTTCAAGATTTTTTTTTGGGTTGTGTACTATAATGGCAGTATTCAAAATGGGCAACACTGATCAAGGATGACATATACATGTCCAGAATATATCCAATATTGTAGCTCAATACTGAAACAAATAGGCCTATCTGTTCTTCTGTTTCAGCACATAGAGGTTGTTTCTCACTTAAATGATGGCTTTTTGCTTGACAGACGAAAAGCGCAACGAAATGCATCAAAAAACAGAATTAGGCTATTATATCTAGCGTGGTACTGTTTTATGCCACAGCACATTTATTACAGCGTGAGCCACTGGATGAACGCTATTATGATTTAATCGCTTATCTGTAAGTGTGCTGCCTTGAATTTGATTGACGTGTGAGGCTCATGTGATTTACACGATGTAGTGATTGCTAATTGAAAACGTACACGTTTGCCGAAGCTTGTGGTATTTAAAAACGTTTACAGTAGTAGATCTTCTACAAGCGCATAATCAAATTATTAATCATACTTTTATTATCTCACTTTATTTATTAGATTAACATTGAATATCAATATATTCGGGTGATTAACGTTACACAGGCGAGTATGATTAACGCGCTCCTCCAGTAGAGGTGTAGACTGCACTCCGTATCTGAGGGTCACGCGGATAGAATCATGTCTTCTCTCATGTGTACGTGAACAAGGAGAACCACACTGTGAACATCAGCTGTGACTGAATTTATGGTCTGTTTGGGCGTCACTTGACTGTAAGGGCACAATACGTAGCAACGATGTTGAAAACTTTTTTCTGGACTGTTTTTAAAACGGTCATTATTTTGTCAAAATTTGCTCAAATTTCTCTACAAATTTCCAATTTGGGGTAGATATGGCTGCAGTTGTTGAGTATGAAATTTCAGACCAATCTAACAACTTTTGACCGAGTTATGACAAGTAGTTTTATCATTTTCATTGGAACACGGTGCAGTATTTGTATATTTGTATGCAAAATTTTGTCTTCTTTGGATATAAATTATAATAGAGATACATGAAAAATCAAAGGCGTTTCCCTTCACTTTGGCCGACCCTGTAGACCTACATGTAGCTTTCTTTTACGTGAACCATTTGCATAAATTTCATTATTCAGAATTTTAGACTTGCTTCACATTTTTGCTCAATTAGCATTGCATTAACATAACATATGACATGTATTAATTTCATTGAGAAGCGAGTAATAACAGTACCATTTACATGCAAGTGAATCAAAGATGTGCGATACTTCGCCTAATAGCATACGGATAAGTCCAAACTGTCTTTGCTGAATCAGGATTTCTTTAACTTAACCAAAATATAAATCTTTGCGGCTAAACATAAGCCCTAGACAAAGCTTGAAGCTCAACCTAAATTATTGAGTTTTAAAACCATTTAAGTGAACTTTAAAAACTGTTATCAGGCGCATCATAACATATGACATTGTCATGACATATTAGTCCATGCATCATCGCCAGAAGTCTGTGATAATTAAAATGGTGCGAATGTACTACGAGAAGAAGTTCGTATTTGCAAGTGATTATCTTTGCATTGTGTCCAATTCATTCTGTAGTGGTGTCAAAATGGCGACCCATTTTATAAACAACGGTTCGCTCGTATTCGAATTTTTACATTGGTAGCGGGCGTCATAATATTTAAGAACCCAGCATTTAAGAACACTCGTGGTGGCTACCCGTTAGCCCTTATATAGGGATAAGGTCAACTCATAGATTTTGTTTTCTAAAAGGTCAGAAACCATTTTCGTTTAAAAATCAGGTAATTTTATTCCTCGCACAAATCAAATGATTTTTTATCAAAAAGTCTCATGCTTTTCGTTATAGGCTCACACCATTTTTGCGTATTAAGCGGTCACTAAAACTCATACCGTAGCTTAATGCAGCCGATAGGCCATTTGACACCACTGGTATACAATACTATATATCGAACAGTCATTAGTAGCAACGTTTTTATACCAAAAATATTCCAGAATTGTTGTGTACGTGCTAGTGTATGAAAAAGTTAATTAATTAATTAATTATTGTATTCCACATGCAGCGTTAACTGTGATTTATCAGGTATGTGAGATTTAGATGCCTTATTCAACTGTTTGCAAAACACATTTTGTGACGTCTGTTGTTTCATGAATTCAATTTAATTTTGTGTTCCAAAGCGTATCTTTGCAAAGTTGTTGGTCCGTCTATCGATATTGACACATTGCAAAAATGATCCAAGTCGATGATCCAATGATGTGATCCAATGATCCAAGCTGTGCAACGTTAACTTGCCCAGCACATCAGAACATAATTATGACATTGTCATGACTTATTAGTCTATGATATAAGTAGTAGTAGAAGTGGCAGTAGCAGGGAGTGGGAGCGGTAGTAGTAGTAATAGTCAAAATTAGATTAAACCCAGCCTCCTAGAAAACACGAATTCAAGGGAGGTTACGAAACTTCTCGCACATTCATATGGCTATGCTACTCATCACTACTGTGCTTGCATGAACAAGATAATTATAATGTTATTGACTCCAGTCCTTTGAATATCATAAATTCTAGATACATCCTTCCATCAGAACATCACAAACTCAAATGTAGAAGTGCACATCTAGATTAAGAATTACAAATTTGTCAAATCCATGACGATAATACATTCAGGCTTCAGAGCAATATTCTATGCATCAATCCAATATCCAAGTATGCTGGGCCTGATCTGGGTCTTGGAAAAAATTAACCTAAAATTTGTTGAAATACTTTTATTTCCACTAAGTCATACTTTTTTTTACTCAAATTTGTTACACATTTGTTCCCTTCGGGTGCGCTGGAATATATAAAATGTATTGATCTGTTCATCACCATAGAGTCAGTAATTAAGTTTGTAAGAACGAAGGGTACCAAAAAAAGTAATTCCCCCAAAAAATTGCCAAATGCAGAAAACATTATTTTTGCTGATTTTGACGACTGGCAGATCAAGCCCTGCAAGTATGCATCAATCCAATATCCATAGATCCAGATTGTATAAAAGACTACTTAATTAGTTCTTCGATAATCACGCTCTCATTTAGAGACTTTAGAGCAGCGTCATAAGCCCTTAGCCCTATGCCGTCACATATGACAAATGAAGAGAGTGCATAGTAAGTATATAAACTGACAGAAGAAACAAGCAGCACCAAGCAGTGGCAGAAGTAATGAATGGCGTTATGATAGATTCAAGTTTATGCTAGCTTAGGGATATGACTCATATGACTCATTAGGCTATGACTCAAAAACTAGTGCTAAATAAAAAACACATGCTTCTATGCTTTTTATAGACCATATAATGTCTTGTTTAGGCACTTACAACTCGAAGTAGCTCTCAGTCAGTATTCTCACTAGCCATATATCATTTTACTTGGTGGACGTCAGCAAACTGCTCCATGTTGCTCGGTCAGGAGTTACTAGTGCTGAAGTCATAACAAAAAAAGGCTGCATACTCAATGTGCCCGGGAATTTTTCTTTTCGTACTGAAGTCGCGAGCGGGCAAAGGCACTGACGTAACTTGTGAGGCCATTTTTTACAGCACTTTTCCCAGAAGGCATACCTTACTATCCATGTTTTAAAGCAATTTTAACATTCCATATTGACTTTTAAAACCTTTCTTTAAAAGCCATAAACATTTTTCTTAAATTGATTGAAAAATTAATTGTTTTTGTCATGAAAGCTGAATTACTGAATATAGTTCAATTTTGCCACTGCTCGATGCACTGCTCTATCAGGGTCGTTTTGCTCCATAATCAAAACACTGCTTCCTGTTTCTTTGTGGCTTCAATAACCATCTATTTAACACTTAGACATTCTGCTGACGTCGCTGCCTTGCAACCAAATATGCCCGGTTTCTGAAAGCGCTGACATCTCCAAGAATTGCTATCAATTAGCAAATCTTTAAATACAAATATCTATTGGCTCTGTTAAGCACCTTTTCATGAAACAACGTCTGTGACTGTTTTTTATTACTTCACCTGACTCATTTATGACTCGCTGATCGCACACCAACAATCTGAAAATCAGGCAAATCCTTAACATCACATGATCACAAAAAATCATAGAAGACATTCTGGCCCGGTTTCATTCCTTGTTATGCAGCTAGTGATCACTGATGTCATAAATTCAGTTTTACTACACTGTTCACTAGACACAGTTTGAATGGCAGTGATGATGACGTCATTGATGACGTTATTGATGACGTCATCGATCCAGGGAGGGTCTATCGTCGCCCCGTAGCTGTCGATACTTGGCCATCTTGTTGGGAAACACCTTGCTCAGCTCACCAATCAAGAGCGTCTTGAATTTCTACACACACACAAAAAAATACATGTATATAATATCAAAATATTGGCATTTAAAAAATAATAGATTGATATAAATTGTACAGAGGGGGATAAACATAGAATTATATTAGCAGGAGAATTATATCAAATGAACCAAACATCGTGGAGGCTAAGAAGGTCAGGCCGTTAGGCTAACTTAACTAGTAGATGCAATGCTACATGGGTGTTGTAAGTAGATGGCAGCCAATAGCAGGCCAGCCATCGCTGCAGGGGATATTATAATTGGTCCAGGGATTAGGCTTCAATCAATCACAGAGAAGCAGGCACTGCTACAGTAAACTGCAAGGTTATAAAAAGGGGCTGCAACAAGTTGTGGGTGCCTAAAGTCTAATTCGAATTTCTAAATTCAATTGCCGTGAAACCAATGCTAAATTGTTCTGAACGAAATTACAATACAAAGAAATTCTGTTCATCCAAACGAGTTACGCGTTTATTCTTATATCTCTAAATCAGTTAGTTTCGCGGAAGAAAACCGACAGCCGCATTTCGATCTCGCGAGCAACGACCCCTAGCAACGCTGCCCTAACGATCTCTCGGCGGGTGAACCCATGCTTCCGCCCACGCCCGCTGAGCAACTCAGGTCGGGCACGAAACAAGCGAGACGATCCCCAATAACAAAAGGATCAAGATAATACCATAATTTGTACAGCAATAACTGTAACAGTACAAAATCATCATTATACATTAGTCTATCAAAAGATGCATCAGTCATTTTTATTAATGTTTAGATACAATGTTTCAGTGTCTTTTACAGAAGATTAGTACCGTATGAAAAAATACTGGTACGCATTTGGCAAATTCACCTACAATTTATATGAATTTAAAAGTGTAATTTAGATTTTGTTTTTCTTTTTATCTCTTTCAATCTGAATTAAAATAGATCGATTATGTGTCAGTTATTTTCTGTATTAAAGATATAACATAATCTTAAGATACATTCACACATAATATTTGAATGTCTTAAGTAAGCAATAAAAAATTGAATACCGTATTGTAATTCATCACAATGTCCTGCATGATTCCCACTAAATGCTAATACAGCGCTTTGGATGGATTGTGCTAGGTTTTAAGTGAGAAACTTTAGTTTTAAAATTACGTCAACTTAAATTAAAACCTAGGTGCTGATACCTTCAATGAGTCGATCTTGCCCTTGACGGCCTCGTTCTTAGCGAGCGCCTTCTCCATGCAATCCTTTGTGTACAGCTGAGGATTCTTGCCGTTGTCGATGTAGCTGTCAGCACCACAACATACACAGCATTAGGCCTGACTCCTGAAGATCAAAATAGCATCAATTATATGATGCAAATTTAATTGAGTATGATTTAAATTTGTTCGTCTAAATATAGAATACATCCTATTGTGAAAAGTATAGAAGATTGTAATTTGCGTAACGGGCAATTCATGCAAAATTTAACCTAGGCCTATCTCAGCCTATAGTCTACCGGTACTTTAAAAGAGCACACAAATTATATCGTCAACTTATTTATCATCTTATTTATAACTTATTTAACTTATTAATCAACTTATTTATCATCATTAGTGTAGATGATACATGCTGACTTACTCGAAGACCTCGATGGGGATCATGACGTCGTTGACGAGTGACTTCATCTTGTCTATCTCCTGCATGCCGACCACCATCTGGTGTCTACACACACAACGCTGCGCTGTGACCTATAATGCTACAGCATGCCATTAACACACAAGTGTCGCTAGCGGCTAACCACGTGCCAGATAATTATTTATTTGGTTTGCGTCAGGAAGGGCATCCAGCCACAAAAACTCAGCTCCAGCAGTCCTGATCAGGGCGGGCTAAAACGTGTAAACCTGTGTGAAAACATGACCATTAACAGATTACATGATGAAAAATGAGGTTAGTTAGTTAGACACAGCATGTCGTTGTTAATATCACTAGCTACAGCATGTTATTGTTAATATCACACATGTTAATAAGATAGAACATGTTAATAACAGCTCATTCATTCGACTATAGTGAGATCTATAAGCTTTAAGAATATTGCATAAGAGTCATTGACTCATTTTAGTTGGACTACACATTAATTTATGATCATCATATCGCAGATATAAAGATAAATTGAAAATGACTATAACATATGAATCAAGAAGTAGAACACAGCGTCGAAGTATTCTTCAACATTGCCAAGCGTTGCAATAAGCTATGTATAAGAACGCCGATTGTAACGTAACAATTTTGCACCTAGCCAACTCCAGCAAACTCGCTAGCCCTAACACAAAATAAACCCAAACCTGGGTTACCAAGCTGAGTTATGGATGGTTCATGTTTCGTTATGGCTGTTGTAAACAGCCATAACGAAACATGAACCATCCATAACTCAGCTTCCGTCACATGGCAAAGAATAGTGTGGATAAATGTACAGTTTCTGATTAACTTCAACTTTAAAAAAAGATACAAACGTACAGTTTCTGATTGAGGATGCCCTGTCCAAACGGCTGAAAGTTACTGACGATGCTGCCGAGGCTCCGTGACGTCTCGATGAATGCCTCGAGCTGATTCTCCAGGGCCTCAAACCGCTCGCAGTCAGTCATTTTGAATTTAAACGCTAGCCTATCAGTAAGCGTAATTATTATGACATTTAATTTTTGACGTTCGCAAAGTTAGAAGCATATTCATATTCTGTACATTTGGATATTTTTATTCATATTCTGTACATTGGGATATTCACTCACAATTGCGCGTGCCCATGCTATACTACCCTTTGTCTGCGATGGCAGCCTATGCATTGCGATATATTTATTTGATATTGAATACCTCCCCACAGCATCAAAACAAGTGCCCTATTTTGCGTCAGTGACATGCTCCGCGGCCCGTATTTTGTCTTCGGGACCTTAGACGATAAAGTTGGTAGGTTCTTCAATGCCAGTGTATCTGTTGTGCTCAGACTTCATCATCATCATCATTATTTCTGTTTTCCGTCCATTTCCATGTAACCACAGGTTGAATGTTTGCGGCCACTGACACACATCCTCAAATGCCCCTCAGTTATCGCTGCGGCGGTCTATCAGGTTAGTTTATGCTTATGGCCTGTGGCTTTATGGCAACCTGTTACTGTAGCAAAATAGTCAAAGTAATCGTGTGCCCCGGCCCCACGAGGAGTATCGGTAGCAGAGAGCCCCACTGCATGACTTCATGAATACACTCAATTTATACAGTCAGTAGCACTTCTGGACGGGATTCTGACTTAGAGGCGTTCAGTCATAATCCCTCAGATGGTAGCCTCGCACCATTGGCTTATC
>JAQIWG010005902.1:0-13937 GCA_034695025.1 Chamaedrilus cognettii | reverse complement strand
GATTGTCATAAAGTTTAACGTCAAAAAGATGTAAAGCGTCGAGCGTTGTGAGTCAACATCTGCTAGAGTTTTGCCATTAGGGTGATAGGACAGAAAAAAAATAAATCAGTCGAGTTTCAAAAACATTTTCTGCTTATGTTAATAACGTGAGTGCACGTTATACTATTATGTATTTTCATTTATTATCAGTTATTGTGTAACTTGTATCGTCTCTAGTATGCGACAAGTAAATTTATGCGCAGAATGAGTCCATATAGAGAACGTTGAGTACCGCATGCCAAAATTACCACGATAGCTGGTCAGTGTGGTATCATCTGGCATTTTGTGGAACTGTAAATAGTTGTTGATGCGTTTTAGACTAGATATTTGCGTTGTTTGCAGATTTAATATTTAGTGCAATGATCATGAGTGTATATCATGGTTTATAACAACATATTTTGGATAATTAAGAACATGAAAAGCTGATAAAGGAATCAGACTTACTTTTTGAGAATTGAGGGTTGATTGAAAATTCAGAATCTTAGTTGTCAGAATTGCATGCTGTAAGATATTAGCATAAAGTTTATGTAATTTTAAAAATCTAAATTGTTATTTTCAAGGGTCTTCGACTGCGTCAAAAACCTCAAAACATGGGGAATGTAGGCTTGCATGCAGCAAGCGACGCCGCGACTGGTACAAAACAAAAGGTTGAGTCGAAGAGTGAAAGAAAACCTAACCTATCCGAACCTACTAAATTGCTACTTCAAACTACTAAAGGAAAATGAAACCTATTTGATACTTCTCGTTTGTAATTTCGATGTTATACCTGAACTTAAACAATATTTGTTTGCTGTTGTGACTCCTCGATTACTTCTCGCATTCAATAATGGATCAATTAAACCTATAAACACACATTATCCTACAGTATCGTGCATTGAACCAAAGCTTGGCCAAAGCCATTCTCTTGTTGTTTACTGAACTTACAATAGCTTGCCCCCACTGTCGCTTCCACAGGCCCCCCATCTCCAACCCTCACTCGCCTTCGTTCGCTCCTCCCCCATCTGTCTGTCCGTCCCTCAACCAGCTTCCATTCATCTTTATCTTCAATCCCAAATCACTAATCCTCCAAAAGCTTCACATTCATTGCAAGACATCCCGCATCTTACTTTGCTGCCTACTTCTCCTGGCGGGCGACGTTGAGATCAACTCTGTTCCGATCCGCATCATTCGTCCAACTTTAAAGCTTGCTACTTTTAATATCAGATCTGCCTCCTCAATAACCAACCTATACAACAAGCCGGAAACTTTTAAACTTTTAATCCATGATCACAAAATCGTCATCCTCTGCCTCAATGAAACTTGGCTTCATCCCGACACCCTATCTGCTGTTATAAACTCACTTCTTCCCCACGCCTTCACCTTTTCCCACCGCCCCCGTCCGCAAGGCGGGGGTAGTGGGGTCGGCTTCATATTCAATCAAAATATATCTGCAAAAAAAATTTATATCTCTAAATACTTTGAAAGCCAATGCCTCCCCTTCACTGTTTGCCCTAACCACAACGCTCGTTCATCCTCTGTCACCACGGCTCCATACATTCTACTCAACATCTACCGACCCCCTTCCTTGTCAAAAACCACCGACGACTTCAATCTGCACGTCGATGATCTCAAAGTTCCCTATGTGGCTTCTTTCAGTGACCTGCTTGAGACTTTCAATCTAACCCTGCACATAACTTTCCCCACTCATGATTCTGAGATGGTCACATCCTTGACTTGCTCATAACTCATTCTACTTCCAACTTAGTTTCTCCAACAGACCACACTTACACGTCTATATCCGATCACAGATTGATTTTTTTTACTCTTTCTACTCGAACAAATTCAAGAGCTGCTCGCATTACAAAATTGACCAGACCTATCAACTCCATCAACGCTACTAGTTTTTCAAATGATATCCTTGCATCCTCACTGCACGCGTCACCTGCCTCCACTCTGGCATCATATCTCGACCAATTTACTTCCACACTTTCTGCCCTTCTTGACAAACATGCCCCATAGAAAATTACTTTTTGTCTCTCACGCCCAAATAAACTTTTCATCACACTTGAAATTAAAAGCCAAAAATCTAAACGATCCAGACTTGAAACCATTTTTAGTGAAGATAAATCTCCCCTCAACGAAACAAAATTCAAGGACCAATGCAAGAAAGTTACCAAACTTATCACAGCCGCTAGCCGTACCTATTTTCAAAATCTTATCTCTGCTTGCAGCCAACAACCTCGCAAGCTCTGCTCTGCCCTCTACAATCTTCTCTGCCGCAAACCTCCCTCCTACTCTTTGAAACTCAATTTCCGCTGCTTTTCTTGCCTTTGCTTTCTGCAATTCTTTGATAGTAAAATTACTAATCTTTGTGCGCAATTTACACCACTTACCTCAGCTTCATTTCTAAACATCAATCCTCCTCATCCCTTAGCCGGAGGGGTTCCTCCCTCAAATTTTCTACCGGCTACCACAACTGAAGTCCGCAATGCCATTCTATCTTCATCAAACTCTACTTGTGCTCTTGACCTCACACCTACTAAACTTCTCAAATCATGCGTAGATTCGCTGCTTCTTCCAATCACTACTATCACAAATCTTTCGTTGTCAGAGGGAATATAGCTTCCTACAAGACTGCTATAGTCAAACCTCTTCTTCAAAAATTTTCTCTGCCCCGCAAGAAGCTTGCTAGCTATAAACCCATATCTAATCTGAATTTCATTTCTAAAATTCTGGAACGCATTGTACACACTCGTCTCACATCTCATCTGCAATCATTTTGTTCCATCTCCCCATTTCAATCAGCCTATAGAAAATATCACTCTACTGAAACAGCCTTACTCCGCATTCAAAATGATCTTCTTCTTGCAATAGATTAAATTATCTGCCCTTGTCCTCCTTGATCTTTCAGCAGCCTTTGACACCATTGACCACAGAATCCTCCTCGCCAGACTCTTCCATTTTTGGCTTATCTGGCCCCGCACTGCATCTTCTTGCTTCATACCTCACTAGTAGATCACAATCTGTTTCTATCGATTTCCATTCCACCACTCCCGCACCTATGAAAACTGTAGCTCCACAAGGCTCTGTTCTAGAGCCCCTTTTCTGCCTCTACACTACCCCTCTCAGTCATTTGTTTAGCTCCACTCCTCTTTCATTTCACTTCTACGCTGATGACACCCAGCTGTATATTTCTTTCAAAAGCTCCGATGCTCCACATAGCCTTGCCACCCTTTCAACTGTCCTCGATTCCGTTCACACGTAGCTCACTGCAAATCATCTTTCTGTCAATCCCACAAAAACTGAATCATTGTCACTCTGCATCAGCGCTCACAACTCACTGCATCTTCTATTTTCTTTCATGGCGCCCAACTAGTTCCCACTGACTCAACTCGTAATCTAGATTTCATCTTCGACAAGGATCTTGCCTGTAAGCAACAAATTTCCTCTGTTTGCAAAACTTCCTATTATCAAATACGTCAGCTACGCCAAGTACGTTCTTCGCTCAATACAAATTCGGCCATTATCCTAGCCAATTCTCTTGTTTCTTCAAAATTGGACTACTGCAATTCTCTATATCATGGCCTCCTGGCACTGTCCCTAGACCGGCTACAAGTTCAAAACGCATTGGCTAGGGTCGTTGTTCCATCTGTTAGACGACACCATCACATTGCTTCTACCCTAAAAAAATTACATTGGCTTCCCATTCCTCAACGCATCTGCTTCAAAATTGCTTTAATCACATATAAAACTCTTCAAAATCATCAGCCTTCATACCTGTCCAACCTCATCACTCCATACATTCCGACTAGAAACTTAAGATCCCTTGACAAACACCTTCTCACCGTAGCTGACATTCGTTTGGCTAATGGCCGATGCTCCTTTTCCTTTGCTTCTCCTACTGTTTGGAACTCTCTTCCCCTTCCACTGCAAACGTCCCCCTCTCTGCCGCTGTTCCTCTCCAATTTAAAGATATATCTTTTCCCACCATACATATTTTTATTCTCCAGACAGACACGTGGATTAACTGACCCGGCGTTTTGACACTCTTTCTTCCCCTTCGTCCTGAATTTTCACCAATTACCAATTGATGCTTGTCTATGGCAAAGGGAGGTCCCCGATGTCGTCCCTGGACGCCAAAACGGACTCTAAACTCATTATTATCATTATTATTATTAGCATGGAAATTATCAAAAGTGGCATCAGGGTCATCGACAGAATATACTAAATCATTCCAATTTACTGTATTCAGTGCTCTACTGAAATTCAATTAATTCTTCTTCAAAAATCATCTTTTAAACTTGATTTCTGTGTAATTGTAAGAAAATGTGATAAATAGTCAGTAACGTCTGTCAATATGTTGCGCTTTTGATACCATATTCACAATTTTGCTGCTTGCCTTCATATGAATAAACGTGATCAATTAAAGTAGCCAAGTTATGTAGTAGTTGTTGTTACTCTAGTTAGCAATAGGATGGTCGATTAACCTTATATTATGGGTCTACATAAAAATTCACAGTAGAAATTGTACTATTCACAGTAGAATTGTACTAACTGCAAAAACTACCAAAAAATCCAGCAAATGTCGCTTCAGTGAGCAGAGGCTAACCGCTTCTTGAATATTAATTGGGAGAGAATCCCATAATTTAGTTTCTAAGATGTTAACGCTGTTCTCACAAACAACCGTGTGACACCCTTCACTATTGAAATACAATTTTAAACAAGTATTGTGTAGACGCCTATTATCTGAAACTATAACATATCTCATACATGACATTCACAGAAGTTAATTTTTACTTTAAACATAAATTGAGCAGTTTAAAATTCTAAAATGACACATAGCTTGAGCAATTTAGAGCAAGAAAATAAAGCATCACAAGAAGATCTAAAGTTAGCATGGGTAATTAAATGCACGGCACGAATCTGCAGACAAACTAATTATGAAGAGAAGAAGCACTTGCCCAGACTAGATTACAATACGTTAGATATCGATATATCATTGTATGATAGAGCATTAACAGGACACTCCTCAGAAAAATATTGCGAACATGACCCAAATCTACCCCTCTTTCCAAGTCCCTTTGAGATATTCAACGCAATTTCATCTATATGTTTTCAAATTTAGTTTCTCATCAACATATACACGTAGGAATTTAGCACATTCCGCTCGCTGAAGTAAACTACCATCAATTGAAATATTATACGTCCCAGCTGTGCGCAAACGCTTATTGCCAAATAAAATATAATTGGTTTTTTGAACGTTTAGAGATAGTTTATTCGCTCTGAACGACTCAGATATTTAGATAATTCCATATTTGTGATTTCATATAGTTGGAATATATCTTTGCATGACAAAAACAAATTAGTGTCATCAGCAAATAATATGAAAGCGATGCAGTCAGAACAACTCACAATGTCATTGACACACACATTGTTCCCAAAAAACTAGAACCGAAACCTTGTTATGGTTGTGTATCTTCGTCAATAATGGATAGAATCATTGGCGGATCCACGAGGGGGGGGGGAGGGGTGATGGGTTCCATCCCCCCGCCCAAAGCTCTGTTAGGTGGCGGAAAGGGCTGGGGGAAGTCCCCAAAAATAGTCATTTATTATCCAGCGGTGGATCTATGGGGGGGGGGGGCTTGGAGGAAGATCGCCCCCCCAGAGCTTCTTTTTGAGGGTTTAAAGGGGTAATCGCCCCCCCCTACTTAGCAAGGGTTATTGTTGGTTTGGGAAGTAAAAAAGTTCTGTTGGCACCCCCCTCCCCGCTCAGAGAAGCTCTGCAAGGAGGAAAAATGTCTTCGGTACAGCTCAAGATTGTGCATACACTTATATGCCAAAATCGCCCCCCCCCCAGAACATCGGGTTGGATCCGCCACCAGATAGAACTGTGTGAAATTTTAACCTGTTTTGCTCGAACAATAAAGGCATACATATATGCTCTCCAAATGCGCATTTCAAAGTGTCTGCGCTGGCATTGACGCAAGCACACAGAGTTGCACACAGGTCCTAGCGCCTCGCAGCATTATTGATAACGCACTCATAGAATGCATTCAACATTGTCAATTCCGCTGCAGAGCTTTTATGCTCTCGAATGCATTAACTTTCTTCATCAGATGTGTGTAAATATTTCATCAGCAATACTTTATTGTTAATCTCTAAATTTCATAGAAATGTCAGGCACATTGGCAACGCTACATCGTTTAGTGACAGAGGATCTGGTTTTTTGGGAACACGGTGTAGATAATAAGGAGCAATGGGCCAAGAACTAATCCTTAGGGTACACTGTAGGTTTCAGACTAGTCATCATCCCATCTAACGCAACACATTGTTCTCTATTTGATCCAGCTTTTGAACCAGTCCAGAGCAACACCTCAAATTCCATAATACTCTAGTTTAGACAGCAATATATCATGATCCAAGGTATCAAACGCCTTCGACAGATCGATAAACACTCCGATTGAGAACTCACTTTTGTCCACAGAACTACTTATTTGATCATATAAATCATTTTAAGCCATATAAGTAGAATGCTTTTTCTAAAGCCATATTGATTACTGCAGATAATTTGGTTAGAATTAAGGTCAGATAATAGCTTGTTATATACAACTTTTTCATAAATCTTTGAAAAACTAGGTAGAACTGCAATGGGCCTGTAATTCCAAAACTGACTTTTATCACCATTTTTTATGCTGGACATACTTTCGCAATTTTCAGAGCATCAGGAAAAACTCTGGTCCGCAGAGAGCTATTAACTGCTGCAATAGGTTCCCCTATAAAAAAAACTAGGTAGAACTGAAGTTAATGTCGTTAGTCATGATGCTCACATTTATATATATTAGGTAATTAGGTATATTATCAAATTTCAAACTTTGCTTCTTCTTAAACGCAGAGACAATATGAATGATTTCACACGATCTCACTGACATTTGTTTCAAATTGTACATAAATCTGCATTTAGATTTTTTTCACGTAGTTTAAATTATGCATTGAAGCGGGCTATCTAGATAAAGCAACTTGACTGCCTTAGTATACTTGGAACCGTTGTCCACCTGCTCATCGGCTTGGTCTGTTAGGCTGCATATTTTAAGTAGAACTCACCTTAAATGAGATTTAAACAAATTTCGGTCTGGGAACTTCCCGGGTTTATGACTGTAGATTTGACTGAAAGTTGTCAAACCGGTCCTTGCACAGATTTCATTGTATTTCTAAAGATTTTTTAAAAATACTAACAAATATTTTTTTTCTATTTTCTAAAAAGTTCCATAACTTTTGAATCCAATTTTATTTATTTTTCAAAATTTCACGATTGGTGTCAAATTATCTCAGCTGCAAACCCTGAAAATATCGAATAGCAATATAAAATATTGACTACTGTATCACGATATCGCTAGGGCACCTTTTTTATGATGCACTCTATAGTGCAGATAGATCTCTTGAGCGATCAAAACAGGCTTGGCTTTTCTAAATTGTAGCCTCAGCGATAATCATATTTCAAATTTAAATGATGCCGGACGATCTCGTTTCACTTACTTGCAGAGATCAATGTTTCACACAAGAAATGAATAATATCCGCCGATTGACTAAATAATCTTTTATAGAGTCCACTGGCATAGAGGCGGATGCGTGGTAAGCAAAATCTAGTAAAACATGCGAGTTATATGCGCCTAAATACGATACATTGGCTACCACCAAAGAATTTTGACTACTATAAACCTAGAAGCACTGCACCCGTAATATAGCTGCTGGCGCACACGGCACCAAACATGCAGATTGTCATGAGGCAGCAAAAACGATGGCATAGAGTATTAGGTGGATCTCTGATGGCTTTCCAGAATCAAGCTGATTTCTGCTAGCTTTGGCATCCAATGGCAGAATAGTTTTAAACTCATTTTTAAATTACGCTGCCTTGGACAATTTCCTTTTTGTGTGCCATTCAGCTGGATGAAGGCTGATAGCAGTCCTAATCCTTTGGCTACCACTATATGAAAGATATCATTGGATAAAATTATCATGCACACTAGAAGAAGGTCTACATGGGGATGCTTATCACTTGATAGGTTGTCTAAGTTATATAGATATCGGAAGTAGCTTAGCTAGTTTACTTCAAGTCGTTGAGATGAGTTTCCATCTTCTGCATCTACTTCCACTTGCTGCTTACCCTTCTTCAGTTGTCTGCACATCAAAACAAGAAATCTGATTTAGATTCTAAGCTAACTGAGTAATTATCCAAGAAAGCATAACGCGGATGGCAGAGGCACTGCAATAGTTGATTTAGCGACAGCTGAGGAGTCAGAGAAGCTGCGGATGGAGAGAGTAAAGATATAGAAAGAAAGTTTAGTTTGGAAGCCAAGGGACTTCGGGTAAACTTTAAGAAAACTAAGGTGATGAAGTGTAAAGAAAATTCGGGACAAATCATGAACTCAGGAAAACATCTGTGTGGAGTATGCAGATACGGAGTGGATCAATAGAGTACTGTGGATCAAATCGAGTTGTGGGGGAGTAAAAGTTGCGGAGGGGGAGCAGAGGAGGCAGCAAGGGCTAGGGTGAGAAGTGCCTGGGCAAACTTTAACTAACTGGGACCTATCTTGACAGAAAGGGGTGTCTCATTGAAACTGAAACGGAAATTCTAAAAAATGTGTGCGCAAAGTACTTTGGTATATGGAAGTGAGACATGGCCAGCGAAGGTGGAGGATCTTCTGAGATTAGAGAGGACAGAGAGAATGATGGTGAGATGGATGTGTGGAGTGTCATTGAAGGATAAGTGACGAAGCAAAGATTTAAGAAAACGGTTAGGTGTCGTGTGTATAACGAAAATGTAAAGAAGGGGAGACTTAGGTGGTTTGGACATGTGAAACACTTGAAATGAGGAAGACTGGTATTCGCATGTCGATATATTAAGGTGGAAGGGATCGTTGGAAAAGACAGGAGGAAAAAAACATGGAAGGAGGCGGTAGAGAGCAATCTGAAGGAGCGAGGCACGAATAGAGAGATGGCAAAGAATCGAGAGTTGTGGGGGAGTCTCATCGTGGGAAGCATCCAACCTGTGTTCACACGGAAATGTGGACCTAAAACATAAATGATGATGATGATGATGATGCTGAAGGACATCTCAGGCGAACTTATGGCTATATTGCAGGACTTGGCATATGAATCCATTTGCAAAATGTGTTGGAGGAGTTTCGCACTTTACTTTGACTCTACTTTACTTTTACTTTCCTTTGACTTAGTGGGTCCTGAAACATGAAAAATCATCGAGGTGCTTGTTGGCAAAGCTGCCAAAAATTGTGTTACGACCAAATCAAATTTCCATGTCCATGATGAAAATTCAACTTTGAAGTTTTTTACAGTTATTACACATTGCACGTTTAATACTTCTAATTCAACAGCAATAGATGTGTGAATTTTGTTTCTGATATTGCTTTCGCCAATCGGGGTCATCTTCACCTTTAAAGGTCATTTCAAAAAAGGTCAAAGATTGATGTCATTTTGTTGCATTAATATATACCGCCGTTTTTAGTCTATGCTATTAATGTAGACTAAACTTGTTCAGGTGGGGGCTGATACTGGGGATGACGAACTTGCTCTTGTAGATTGGTGGAGGCACCAGAGGGCTGAGAAGTAGTAGGGTCTTCCACGGGCAGGAAGGGATGACACAACGCGGAGGGAAGTTACAGTATTGTTTAATTCACGCAAAGCATATACAATACAAAGCATATACAAAGCATATACAATTTAGAAGGTTTAGGAGGTTCTGCTTGCTGTTAGGCTCAGCCCTCTCCTTATACCCCTCCCACGATTGGTAGGAGCACAGCAGTTATACCAACGCAGCAATTTCACTATTACAAATAGCCTATAACCTAAACTAGTCTATCTTCAGTCAATCGAGGGCTTCTATTGTTGTAGAGTCCGCAATGTGCAATAAATTCATCATTTCCAACAGGCTCGCCCTTCTAGTAGCTGCCTCCCTACTACTGGTGTACTCCTGCCTGTTGCCGTATAAGCGAAGCTGTCTGCATAGATGCGCGGTGTAGCGCTTACTTAACGTTGATACCTAAGGGTTCTTCTTTTCCGCTGGTCGTCATTGCTGACGTTGTAGTGCCCTCACAGCAATTCTCACAATCTTCCTCCACTTCTCCCGGTCCTCCACTTTTCTCACGATAGCCTCCATCGGTTGACCGATTCATTTTGTAATCTCATCCTCATATTTCATTCTCGGGCTCCCACGCCCTCGCTTCTCTTCAATTTTTTGCTGCAGTATCATTTTCACCAGGCTGCTTCCGTTGCTAGCCTTGAGCCCGTGGCCGAAGAAAACCATTTTCCTTCTCACAATGAAACTCAGTAATTCTCTGCATACCTCCAATTCTTCTAGAATACTTTTGTTGGTCCGTTTCTCAGCCAACAAACCTTCAGCATTCTTTGATAGCACCACATTTTAGACGCTTCAATTCTCTGTTCATATGTTTTCTTCAATGTCCAGCCCTCTGCTCAATACCTCTGCTGTTTTAATTCAGCCCAAGTACCTGAATTCTTCAACATTTTCTATATCTTGACTATCTACTTTGAAAGTTGGATTTGTGACATATTTTCCAACCTGCAACATTTTTGTCGTTTTGGCGTTGATTGAGAGAAGTCTATTTCTTCCTGCCTTGTTGACTTTTTCTATTAATTTTTCTGCGTTCTCCTGCGAGTCGGCATTGAGCGAGGCGTCATCTGCAAATCTAAAATTTGAGACCTTGCGCCCCCCAATTGAAACACCCAGTTGTTCTATGTCTGCTTCTCTCACTATTGACTCTGTGTATTTGCTGAACAGATACGATGAGAGCATGCAACTCTGGCGTACGCCTTTTTGTATAGGGAAGGGGTCAGTGTGGGACCCATTCCATTGTATTATCGCTGTTTGGCTTTCGTAGAGCCCTTGCAGTATTTGAGACCTTGCACTCCCCAACAATGTTACAATGTGTGGTGGGAATCCCATTTGCATCAGTATCTGAAACAATGGCAGCCGACCAAAAATTTTACAATGTGTGGTGGAAATTCTATTTGTGTCAGTATCTAAAACAATTGCAGCCAACTGATGATATCAAATGCCTTACTGTAGTCAATGAACATTATTATTTTTTCTTTTTTTCTTTTTTCAAGTTTATTGTTTCATACAATGTATCACACATGAACAGTGCATATCAAAACATGCGAAACAACAAGGACTAACTAAAGGAGAAACAAAAAACTCCGTATGGGCATACACCCCTACTTAACCCTTAACAGGCAGTTATTTAAGTATGACTGAAAAGGAGCTTGACAAAAAAAAAAATGTTAATAATAAAGAAAAAACGGCACAGGTTATGAACAGCAAGAAAAACAAGTTCAAAGAACACAGATCACATGTGCCTAGTGAGCATTGAACGTAGCCTAAACGCGCCATAGTTATGACAACAATCTAAAATGTCTAGTATGAAGAAATAAAATGACGACAAACATCCTTTTTAAATGCAAATAGACTAACAGAGGATCGTACATTTGTGGGTAACACGCTCCGCAGCCTTGGACCCGATACACTAATGCTTTGCTCGCGGATAGTTGTACGAAAAGCAGGCATAGTAAAGTCATTTACACTGTGTAAACTATATTGCTTATTTATATTTTGTGAACAATAACCCAGGCAGCATTTTGGTAAGCTAGATTCCCTAATTCTAAACATAAATGTCGCAACTTGTAGCCGACGAATGTCAATAATTTTTTTAACATTTAAAGGTTTAAAAATTGGACTAGAGGAGGCACAAAAAGGAGATTGAGTAATAAGACGGATAGCTCTATGAAGAACTCCCAGTTTATGATGCGACATAGCACATGCCCCACCCCAAACGGTACAACAATAGAATAAATAAGGGTATATCAAAGTGTAATAAAGAGTCAGCAATATATCAAAAGGCAGAATTTTACTGACTCGATTTATCATACTAAGTCCTCTAGACATTTTTTCCGATATGTAGTTTAAGTGTCGGTTCCAGTTCAATTTTTCATTCATGTATATCCCCAAGAATTTGATACAGTCTGTACGCTCCAAGACTTTACTGTCCAAAAGCAGATTAATTGGTCTCTGAATTTGTTTTCGTCCAAAAATAATCTTCTTTTTTTTCCAACATTTAATGACAGTTTATTTACGTTGAACCAGACGGCTAATTTAGATAGTGCCATATTGACTATCCCTTCCAGTTCATCAAAATCACGTACTATAAAACAGATTGGTATCATCAGCAAACAACATAAGTTTTAATTTATCAGAGCAGTTTATAATGTCATTTATGTATAAAATAAATAAAAGAGAACCAAGTATTAAACCTTGCAGTCCGCTGCAACCAATAGCAAGCATAGCAGAAGACACACCATTAAGATGAACATATTGTTGTCTAGATTGCAAGTAGCTGCGAAACCAGTCCAAAACAATACCCCGAATACCGTCAGATTCCAGCCCTTTAACCAAATCTTTGACACCATTGAGAATATAATTCACAAACGACCTAGTGGTAAATCCGCGGGCTTAGACAGCTTGACGGCTAAACATTTACATTTCTCGCATTCTTTAACTTCTTGTGCTATTTCAAAATTGTTTAATTTAATGATTACATTACAATACGTTCCATATGCTTTTGGGAAGGGAATTACGATTCCTATATCCTAAAGTGATAATAAACGTTGTTGTTATAAATTTAAAAATTTTCATGGTATTGCACTTAGCCCCGTTCTCTGGAGTATATGAAAAGCTCTACTTTTATGGGTGAGCAACTACTTGGGGACGTCGAACAGACAATTTGGCTTCAAGAAGAAATTTGGTTGCAGTCATGCAATTTTCTCCATAACAAAAATAATTGATCATTTTGCTAATAATGTTGTATATGGTGATAGTTCGGTTTTTGAGAGTTAATTTTGTTTCCTTGTTTCGGGGACTAAGCTAAGGTAGAATCAACTCTGGTAGCAAGAGCACGACATCGCTTTTAATTTTAACACTGCAATATTCACACTTCAAACTTGAAAGGTTCTAGGTTGGGTTTAACTGAAGGTTTTTCTCTCTGTGTGTGTGTATGTCAGTGTGTGTGTATGTGTGTGTATGCATCCGGTTTATATACTCCGGTCTACCGCTTGTGTGGCTACAGCCAATGATAACTATACTCGCCCTTCAACGACCTTGCAGACTCCTATGAATATTTATTTGACATTTACTTCTCTCTTGGCTTTGAATATTCATGTGACATTTACTTCTCTCTTTTGGCATAGCTTATGGCCTGTTGCCTTAGTTAAAGTTTTAATCTATATTACACCCTGCTGGCATCTTTTGAAAGTTTGACTTATAATGTCGAGCTTTTCATTTCTATTTTGTGTAAACAACATCGAGTTGGTCCTCCAACGAAGTCTGCAAGTGAGCATTGCCTGGCGAGCAGTGCTATTGCAACTGCAGTGCTGATGCTACTGCGCCTAGAATTATATATAATATTGCAATCAGCATCGAATACATATGTCTATAGAACAACTGACAAAATACTTCAAAGTAAAACGAATGAAACAACGCGTGTAAACATGTTATTTCAAATTGGTGTAGCGTGGTAACGTGGAGGGATTTGAACTGTGTGTCACGCCTCAGGTTATAGCGTCACAGTGACATCTTGTATCATAAGTATGCAAGACGAGTTATCGTCAAAAGTCAATTTCGATTACACAAACCGACGCAAGATAAATATACAGAAAGAAGTATACTGGTAGATGAATACGCATGCCCTATGTGCACAATCTACAAAATGTTCCTGGGACCTGCACAATTAGGTGATGGATGCTTCACAACTATGTATCTGGGATCGTTTTGCGACTACGGCTCTCAGGCTCGTACTCGTGATTAACTGTGCCCATGTGGCATTGTGCGCAGT
>JAQIWG010005901.1:0-13939 GCA_034695025.1 Chamaedrilus cognettii | reverse complement strand
GTGGACAATAAATGCGAATACGTGGACAATAAATGCGAATACGTGGACAATAAATGCGAATACGTGGACAATAAATGGAAACTTTATTCTGTTGGTACTGTTTTTAAAAAACGCGCATAATTTCGGCATTATTATTCACATATATCTACAAATTTGCAGATTGGCGCTGGTATGGCTGCAGTTGTTGTGTATAAAAGTTTGAGATCAATCCGATAACATTAGACCGAGTCATGACAATGTTTGAGTGCTCCAATTTTCATCGGAACACGGTGAAGCAGCCCGAAAATGAGACTAGCGTCTAAAATAGACCCATTGTATGAAGCCAGTTCTAACCCAGCAGCCAAGTGTAGGACGTGACGGGCTGGACCTTGACTGTAGCGTAGGTGCACGAGTAGTTGCCCGAGTCGGGGGTGTCTGCCCCGCTCAGCTCGAGGGTCCCCGTAGGGAGGAGGGTGTAGCGGTGCCCGTTGACCGCCAGACCGGTCTCGACCCTCTTCCACTGGTAGGTGCTCGTCTGGTCGGGGACGTTGAGTCCAGCCGCCAGGCACTGGAGCGTGCCGGTCATCGTCCGTAGAATGTACGCTGTGTGAAATGGAAATAGCAGGTGGGATTGATAGGCCATGACGCATATAAAAATACCTCATTGGTTTTGCTGCATTATAGTGAAGAAAAATGATGAAAAACGCTTCAAAATAGCGCCATCTTGCTAATGCATTTTACCTAAAATATCCGACTAGGGGTAAAAACTTAAATATTGTACACTTCAAACATCTTTTTCACAAACCTTGTATTCCTTAACTATATAAGCAAATCGCTAGAAATGCCTTTTAGAGGTGACCCAGGCACGCAAAGTCTCAAAGTTTCAAAGCCGCAAAGCCAAAGCCGCAAAGCCGCCGCAATGCTTGAAATACACATTCATGGAAACGATGCTCACCGCGATTAGGAGGCGGCGGAGAGTTGGGGAAGTAATAGGCATCTGCCTCCACTCGGGTCCACAATCCAGCGAACAGAGCTACTACACGTATCAGACAGTGAAGATGAAGTGGTCGTATCATGCTCATCGGTATCAATAATAGTCTGTTTATTGTCACTATCATCTATAGGCCTAGCAGGATTCTTATAAATAAGCCACTAGATGTAAAGCGACGCTTCAAGGCTACAGCGCTCAGTCTGATTACCAATGTTTTGCTTTCTTTGCAAAATAATGACTTTTGAAATTTTATTGATGACGTTTTAATGCTGGCATATTTTCCAAAGACGTTGGTTTGGTCTATATAGGGTAGACCAGGCCCTAGAAGGGAAGAGATTGCCACGGGTCTCAATTTCTTATCTAGCCCACATGTAGCCTGATGTACATGTGGGCTACGAAAGCAAACGCTTGCTAGAAACATTAAGCAGGACTACAAGCAGTTGATTGACGGTCCAATCGATTGACATTGACAGTTTGACACACGACGTGTTTACGTTTTCTCGGAGCATTCCTTGCTTCTCATTAGCCTACCTCGTGTAACTTATCTCTAACTGGTCACACTGGATGCAGCATGTATGCTGTAGCCTATACGCTAGAACGGTGTGATCACAGGCAACGTGCTGTTTACTCGGATGTGCGACCTTTAGCCGCCTGACCGCTCGTTGCCAAGTGAGCGTGTTGAGGCCACGCATGCATGGCCTACACTAGCGCATGCATGGCCTATACTAGCGCATGCATGGCCTATACTAGCGCATGCATGGCCTATACTAGCGCATGCATGGCCTATACTAGCGCATGCATGGCCTATACTAGCGCATGCATGGCCTATACTAGCGCATGCATGGCCTATACTAGCGCATGCATGGCCTATACTAGCGCATGCAGTGAAACTGGAAAGCGCGGGATGGAACTTCCGCTCTTTGAGCGGAAGTTCCTTGAGCGTTCGCGAAGATATTAGATAGGCCACAGTGCGAGCCTCTCTAGGCATTGACATTACTCTTTTGCCCTGAAGGCCAAAACGCGGCCAGTGATCGCTGGGAACATAGGAATATAGGGAAATTCTTTATTGCCGGCTTTCGATTAGCCATGGAGTAGTGTCGGAGCGCAATTCTATGCAGTTTTACGGACTGTTTGTCGCCGACGGAAACGAAGGCATCTGCCTAAATTTACACGCAGGCTGGGACGCTTCGCCCTTGTATAGCTTGAACGAATGCGCGTTTTAAAAAAGGTGCATGCCCACTGCAGGATTGACGCTTAGCATCGGACTTGACCATCTTCTGAATGTATGACGGTCGTCAACATTGTATGACGGTATACAACCAATGTGCAGCGTGCCCACTCCATGGACTACAATTCTTATAAGAAGTTTTTTTTAGCATTTTCAAAGAACTAGGCTTGGCTCTTCTACAGTTGTAGACGATATAATTAAACTTAAATTGAAAATAAAGGAATAGCTTATGACCGAAACGGCTTTTTATACATTGGCCTAATAATACTTCACTATAGGATTTATCGAAAGGCTTAGCCAGTTGTCAGGTCATTTTCCCATTCATACTAACGGCTACTTTAAAATATTCTACTACAATGGAAGATAGCCCCGCGGATCTCTTCAATCATCTACCTAACACTACCGGATACACCATCCTCTCCGGTAACACGACGGAAGTCCCGTTCGACGTGGAGGCCTACCTGGAGACCCACATGGGGTCTCGGTACCGGAGCCTGCTCGAGTCCGTCACCCTCTCCGTGATCTACTCACTCATCCTGCTGACGGGGGTCGCGGGGAACGTGTGCACGTGTATCGTGATAGCGCGCAACGCGCACATGCACACCGCGACCAACTACTACCTCTTCAGCCTCGCCACGTCCGACGTTCTCACGCTGATACTGGGTAAGTGTCGCGCGCGTTCAATCCGTTTGGTCATAATTTATTCACTTCGATTGCACTTAGTAACAGTGATGCCAGTGCCGGGTATTTATCCTTAGATTTGGCGATATTTTCGTCTTTTTAAGATTTTATTTTTGTACCGTAAGATTTGGGGATATTTGGGCGATTAATGGATCCGATTTAAAAAGCAATGCCCGGATATCTTGGTATATATTTTTTGTATGAAATAACGCATTTTATAATCGGAGCTGGGTATATTTTTTGTCCGAGTTACCCAGAATCTAGGGATATTTCATTTTGATCAAATGTATCACTGTTTAGCAAGGTTTGGGTTCAGAGCTTTGGGTTTAGCTTATTGTATTGCATTAGGTACAATATCACGCCCATGGCTGAGACGGCAAATGAAGACCTCCGGCGTATCAAAGCGACAGAAAGTCAAAACCTTGGCGTCTGGACGCCAGGAAATGAAAGCTTAACGGAAACCGTATCACTAGTCAACTAGGCTATATCAGGCTCAGAGACGGGAGGGTCCGCTTGTTCTCATGTGGAACGTCACGAAGCTGTCAAGGCGATCACAGTCTCCTCTATCACCGCTCGCGTGAATCATTCGATTTTTCGTTAGCCCCGCGACCTCGCCAAATGAAATGGACTCCAGCGCGGAGCTGTGTCAAAGTTTGACGGCTGTGAGGAGCACTGCAGTGTCGCGCACCAGCGGTCATTTCTCTCCAGTCTTGAGTCGCGCTTTTTCCTTTCCGGGAACTGGTTCTTTTCGACCGCAGTTTATGGCGCTATATGAAGAGGGAACGCCCGCTCTCATGCGACTTCTTAGGTTATCAGCGGTTGGAGCGATGGTTCTGGTTTTTGTGAGCATGTATATCGGGCCGCAGAAGCAGAAAAAAAGCACGCGCTTTGGCCACTCACCGTCATTTTTCACGTCCTAAACGAGATCTATTATTTTTGTATTTAACCGCCACTTTCGCCTGCCGATGCAGCTGCGCGCAGCGTGCGACAGACGTCATCATAATGCCGGCCGACGATTAACAAACGACAGTTTCCGGTCCGGAGTCCGGAGCGTTTGTCCATTGCGAACACGTGTCCGCAGAGATGATTCCCTCTTGATCAGCTCCTGATTGCGCTGATGGCCATGACAAATATCTGCCGCTAGCTCTCGCATCCATCAACTTCAGCAGTCAGCTGCAGCGGAGCACTGCTGTGGCTAGCAAGGGAATGCGCAAGGAATGTATGCCAGTTACTTATAGTACTGTTTACAGGAACCTGTAAATACTCCATGATTGTGCAAATTCATAAAAACTCCATGTGCAGTTAGCAATTTGAAGGTTACTTTTATGCTATCTCTGAATATCCTGGAGTGTACTTTAATTGTTCATTGGTCAAAGACTTTTGAACAAGGACTTACAGCTTTCAATTCAATTCAATTTTTCTTGAAAAAATTGCGATTATCCAACGACTGTACAGAAACGTATTAAAACATTCAATTCAATTCAATTTCGTTATTCAATCGACGCCAACTGCCAAATTCGGATACACTTACGAATTCATATATTTGAACTTTACAAATCAAATTCAAGCCGCGCTAGCTCCTTCCGTTTAACAATATTCGTTGATGAGACCAGCTGACATCGCCCGCCCTGCTTGTAACGAAAGCTCCGCCTGACCGTTTGTCTAACGAGCCGAGACTCCGCACAACCTGCATGTGGTCTAATGAATTACATTTGCATGCGCAATGCGACAACTGGCACAGAGCGCACGCTTTCGATGCCACCCGAATACAAAGTGGGTTCGGAGCTAGCCGCTAAGGGCTTCCGCTAAGCTTTTTTCTGGCGTCTAAACCCCAAGGCGTTTTGTTGTCTCGAGACGCAAGAGTCTTCATTTTCTGGCTTCGAAATCATCGGCGCATACTAACGTATTAATACATAACATCCATTAATAGCGACGCCCAGACCCTTAAATTCTAACCTTCTGGAGATGAAGAATGCGCAATTACGAATTTTTTGCGTCCCGTGACTCAACGGTACGAATTTTTGACGCCTGGAGCAAGTTTTCTGGCGTCATAGACGCCGCGACGCCAGTTAATGGAAGCGCTGTTCGGGGCTGCAAGTTCAGATTTCGCAGCATTCCCAAACGACACGATTGCAGCGGACGGGTATAATTGTCGAGAACGGGGCGCTCGTGCGAGGGAAAGAATGTTTCGATGTTTCGTCTTGTAAGTCTGTGAAGAAATAGTGATGCCAAAACAATGCCAGCTTGTTTCTATAGACATAAGTTTAACGATGACAAAGTGAGTCCAACACGAACATCTGTCTTCTAGTGTGAGCGCTGTGGCACAAAGCGCAATATATATTATTATATTAGGTGCGGCTGTACATTCGAAAGCGCACGTACTAGCAATGTTCCCTCTAAGCTGCGCGGCTACGCGGCCGCGCACAGATTTCAGAGGTGCCGCGCACAGAAAATTGAAGGCCGAGCAGAGAAATTGGCTTCACTAAAATCAAATTCTGCAAGGTTGTTTGTGACTTGAAGCCCAGCATTGTTGACGCAACCGTCTGGGCGTCGTATGCTTGTGTATATATTCGGAGCGAACGATAGCGGTCAGTGCAGCTGAGACGGTGTTTATGAGGCCGACACGGACAATGACATTAAGAATAGCGTCAAGAATCTCTGTGAGCATCCCCCCCCTCCCGTACACGAGTTCAAACACGTCAGACCTGTGTTAATTGTCCGGTAAGGCCGCACAGGAGCAACATGACTTGAAATAAGTGCGTACGCGCCTTTTTTTCTCGGCACACACACTTTAAAAATTAGAGGGAACATTGCTCGCTAATCACTATAATAGGGCCTACCATACCAATTAAGCTTAGTTCCAGTAACGCCTTCGCATGGGTAGATGTATCATAAATATTCATGACGGACTGAAGGCGCAACTATTTTAAATTCCCTCATTAGACTCCCTCCCCACCATCCCCCCCCACACCCACCACCACCCCCCCCCTCCCTCGATGCACCGCCAGGCGACGAAACGAACGTTAAACACAGGATTGGTTTAAATTATTAAGGCATCCCTGCAGGGGTAGGCTACATCGTGTCATTCGTGTGATGCAACAGCGAAGAAATGTATAAAATATATACCACATGACACCCGTCCAAGAAAGCAATGTAACGTCAGTCGGCTAGGCCACGATTTCTCACCCATATAGCAAGCACTCCACTCCGCTCAAAGATTGTCGTACTCATACGTCGTCGTCCGTGGAGTTGTCATAACGCCAGAGGCAACTAAAAACTATTGCTGCTCGCAGTGTCGCCACGACAGTCAGAGATCATTAACTATTTTTCCTGCTACGAGCCGGTGAGAATTCTATCACGTGTACGTGTATGGCGTTCGTTACGCCTATAATGTAAACTAACGTGGGCTTATGTTGTGAACTACGGAGAAGGAAAGTTACTGAACGTCAAATGGCCTGGACTGAAAATATTCACACCTTTGATGTGCATTTGCTTCTCGATGTTCTACATGCAGTATATAATATTATTTGGCCATACCGCAACGCGCTATGCTAAACCCCGCTTATTTGCAAAATAACCTTGAACGCCCTTTTACAATATAACAGTTGCTTTATGCTGTTCTTCTGTTTTTTGAATCCGCAATCTGAAATTAGCACATTTCAAATCTGCCTAATTTGGTTACCTTCAGGTCTCCCGCCGGAGCTGTACACTGCCTGGGAGGCTTACCCTTGGCGCTTCGGGGACGCCTACTGCCTCTTCAAGACGTTTCTCACAGAGACAACATCCTCAGCCTCCATCCTCACCATCACAGCCTTCACTGTGGAGCGCTATGTGGCCATCTGTCACCCCCTGAGGGCCCAGTCCTGGTCCACCCTCTCAAGGGCCGTCAAAACCCTCGTGGTCATATGGGTAGTAGCCTGCCTGGCTGCACTCCCCTTTCCTGCACACACTCGCACCTTCTACTACCAAACCTACCCGTTAACGAACCGACCAATCGCAGAGTCGTTTACATGCAGCATTCGCAGCGATTGGCTGGGAAGGATGCGGTATGTGTTTCAGGCGACGACGATGTTTTTGTTCGTTCTGCCGATAGCGGTCATTGGCTGTTTGTATCTGATGATCGGATTAGCTGTGAGGAGGTTCGGGAGGGCGCGTGATTCGCTGAGGATGACGGGGGGGCGGCCAGCCAATCAGCAGGCGCAGTGTCGCAAATCTGTGCTTAAGATGCTCGGTGAGCTTTTAAATAGCTTTTAATAATAGCACTTAAATAGTTCTATGTCATGAGCCTTACTTGTATCATCAGGTTTTTGCTATTTGTGATCTATTTGTGACTATTTGGGCTATGCGCTGCTGCTTTTTGTGAGTCACTATTATTTTTGGCCGATGATCGTGGCCCTTTATTGGTGGAGGCCCTTAATTGGTGGAGGCCCTTTATTGGTGGAGGCCCTTTATTGGTGGAAGCCCTTTATTGGTGGAGGCCCTTTATTGGTGGAGGCCCTTTATTGGTGGAGGCCCTTTATTGGTGGAGGCCCTTTATTGGTGGAGGCCCTTTATTGGTGGAAGCCCTGACCGTCATAAATTCAGCCTATGCCTATACCAGTCGCGAATATGTCTAAATATTGAGTAAAATAATAGCCTACTATTTATTTTGTGTAAATTCTTAAGCCATTTCTGTGATTCGCTATCAATTATGAATGCATTCATTCTGGTCATTTTTTCTCTATAGTGGATACGTTTGAATGTGATTATTTGAGACTTGCAGGGAATTTCGCTGTCAACTGGGTAGGCCTTATGTCATTCTGCTCAAAAGTGAGGCGCTGACTACAAGAGAAGCAGCTGATCAATGTTTTCCTGACGTTAATCCCCTTTCGCATTGACGCATTAGCTTTTGATGGTTCTTAAACTAATACAACCGTGGAAAGTTTAACTCTGAGGCAGTAATTCTCTGAATCCAGCGGACGAATCTGAATTTTATAAAGGAAGAAATTTGTCCGCTGCACGCAGTTGAATATTTCAAAACGAGCGTGGAAGTTAAACCTGATGCCATTTGAAAGAGTTTTACTATAATGATTGACATTGATTGTTCATCGAACTTGCTGACTTGTACATTGGATGGCCAATCCGCTGATTCAGAATAGCTCCGCGGAAATCTTTCGGTAAGGTCACGTGATCTTCTGTCGACCAGCTGATCTCATCGGGAAGATCTGAAGAAACAGACACGTGTTAATAACTGCCTGTCTGAAGTAGACTATGGAAGGCAAGATAATGCGGAAATTGGCAACCTAACCTATGGAGATCATGTGATCAAGAATGAGATTGAAATTACCGTAGCTTTCTCTAAGGAAATATAATAATGATTATACCGCGAATCAATTTTAATTCAAGAAGATGTGCTCAGCGAAGTGTGGAGCGATGAAGCTGTGCGCAGCGTGACTGGATGCAATATGAAACTATGCAGTTTTATATTTTGCGGGTAAGCAATTACAATTGTTTTGAAATTTCTTCCGTCAAACTGGTCTCCGTCAGCACTCCTCCACCCCACCCCGCCCGCGACTTTTCTACGTTAATTCTGACCCTTCCTTAACTCCCCTAGATTGTATAAGACCTTACGCCAACGACCCGGGCCCAGTCTATATCCAGTCGGCGCATCGTTCGCAGTCAAAAGTCGATTCAATTTTGCGCGTTCTTCCCGTCACGCGCGGACGACGCATCTTATCGTCAAGACGCCACGACTCACGGGGCGCGGAACCGCTGGGGAGTTTTGAAAACGCAAACGGACATAGCAGGCATGCTATTAATGTATTTTAACCGAAACCTAATCGTAAGTCAGGATAAACCTTAAACAAAACTTAATCTAAGCCTAAATTTTTGTTACCGTATAAGTGTTCTTTCTCTTTTGGTCCGTCAACTCTGTGAGTGACAATGGGGCCGAACGAGCTCTCTCCAAGCATCTCTGTCGTACATCGCCCTTATGGCATTGTTCGTTGACATGCTCTTTTGTTCTAGGTCCTCCGCTATGTTGTCGATAGATCTTCGTTTTGGTCTGCCTTAGCTTCTAGTAAAAGTGTTCTATAAATAGAATTCGCTTGTATTTTGAAGTTGTGCGAGCCGCAGAAATATCTCGTTGTGGGACCCCAGAGCTGAGCGCGTCCATTGAACCAGCGCGGATCAGCTCTAGGATAGAATCTGTACTGGACTCTGCAGGGCCTTCCACGGTCAGGCGGTCATTCACCGGGGGCCAAAGAATTAGTCTTGACCGGGGGGGGGGAGGATGCTTAATCCCCTCCTCCCCCATCATTTCCCTCTCTCTCCGATGAGTTTTGGTGCAATATTAATGTATCAGCGACATTTGTTCATGAAACTGAAGTAGGCCTCCTGTATCGAATCAGATTCCAATGAGTGATGCTTGATTGGGTTATTATTGATTGGCATTATTGCAGTCTGGAGTAATTAGACAAGAGCTTCTAAGCTGCATTGTATGCCCCTTCATGAGCATAATCTACTTCAGTTTAGGCTTGCTACCTACATGGTTGCCCATCACGGCTTACGTTAGATGATTTTTTCTCATTATTTCTTTCAATAGGCCTAAATCTTATGACTTTTATACCGGTACCCACCAACGCGAGTTATCCGCCGCTCAAGCGGCGAGTTCGTCAACTCGAGGTTGACAGTCAACTCCCGGATTGACTTCGTTTCCTCTCACCATCACTGATTGAGTCAATCGGCGGATTCGGCAACCGAGAGTCGATAGTGAGTCGATAGTATGCATATTTTGTGATAAAGTAACAAATGTGGAAACACTAAAATAGGCTACACTTGGGCAATAATTTTAATCTAGTAGCCAAGTTATTTCGTGCTCATAATGCAAGGCTACTCGGCTTTCCTATCGACACGCCGAGACATCATTTATAACACCGATTATATCGTCATGGTTGGATACCAGGGACCTCCCACTTGAGAGAGAAGCCATCGTCCGCCATGCACAAAGCGTAGAACTTTTAGAACGCACTCGCATCCAGCTCGCAGTGGAGTCTTGTTGCGAACAGAGAAAGCAGTCGTGCCCATGCATCACTGCCGTGTAGAGTGAATAAGTGATCGATGGGGTAAATGAGTTATTCGGGTCGACGCCCCCTCCTCCCCTCCCCGCCCCCCCATCCCGCACCCCCCCCCCCAAGATGTGCCACCACCCCCCCCTCCCTCGCAGGGTCCAGGGCGCGAGTCCAAGTGAATTGTGACGCGCACGTCAGCGCGGATAAATGCGTTCTTTCGACAATCGATCGGAGAGAGTGCTTGCTCTCCAACTATTGTTGTCAACAGAGCTAACCTGCTGCCGAGCTAGATTACTACAGGGGGGGAGAGGGGGAGCGGGGGGGGGGGGGGGGGGGGGGAGAGATTTCGGGTTGTTAACTAACCCCTTGGCGATCTATAGAAGGAGAAAATGATCTCTATGGCAGCACACCTATTCTAAACAAAATTCGGAGTTAGACTGTTATGATCTCCTTGTTTTGGTTGTTAGAACTCAAGTGACATTATTTTGTATTTTTTTCATTAGAACTCTTCCGGAAATCCAGCCTGAAGGACCAATGTAACTCGGGCATAACTGCCAATACTGCCCGACCCTTCGCTTCATCGCTATTATGACCCAAGACGCTTCCAGGCTGCATGCTCTAACTCAATAATTATGACAAAGGAAGCGCGCGCAAAGAGCTGCCTTTCGTCTGTCGGTCCTAATCAACTCGACTTGTTGGCTGCGCTTTCATGCACTGTGGCGCTATGCACTTCCAAAGCAACTTTGGCGTCGAGTCAATATTAGACGATGAGGGACAGGCTACAAAGTGATAATTGTTTTCAATGTCATCTATTGTAGCTATATTATCTATTGTAGCTATATTATCTATTGTAGCTATATTATCTATTGTAGCCCTGTCATTTATATACAATTATACATGTCATCTATATAATACATACTGCTCGATCTGATTATGCTGGCTGAGATTGATGGGTTTATATGAAGGAATTATAATTATAGAAATTTGCCAAATAATTAAGCTTCAACGTTATGCTTAGACATAATCTTATCTTTCTCGAACTGTGATTTTCTAAAGTGTTAGTAACAACGTTCGAGCAGGCTTCTTGCTACAAAATGAAGTCGCTATAATAGGCTGTGACTGATTCTAGTAAGAGGGGGGGATCAAATCGACATCCAGATGACGCCATGCCCATCCTCCCTCCACAAGCCACGCCTCAACCGCGCCGCAGCCTAATCCGGGTTGGACCGCCAAGAAGCAAATTGCATGCAGGCGCTGAACCCATTTTGTCGCTGCTGCCGTTCTGTCTCAGTCTCATCGCGGTTAGAGCGCTCTCTGCAGCGCGCGTTGTCGCGTCATTGATTACCAAGTCTGGACAGCGTTGACGGCAAAACGTCGCACTCTCAAATAAGCGTCGTCTTCGCCAATTGGCAGCGTGCGCCGCAGACCTATATTATTTGTGGCTCCACCGACTGGGATTTTTACGAATAATTATTTAGTCACAAAAGGCAGCGCTGTAGAGATTTTCGGTTCATTCATAAGACGCGACAAGTGTAGTAATTATTGCGGTGGAATGGCTGGCTCGAAACAGTGGCAAACATTACGAGCGAGCATAGTAACGCAGAAAATAGAAGCAAAAGAGAAGCAAAATTGAGCGATGCCCTCAAAATATTGACGTTCAAGGTTTAAGCAGCAACGTTTCGCGAGAACGGTGCCAGTATATTCTGTTTAACGACAACACCATAATTACTTCCACGCAATGCGAATAAGAACCGTTGTTTAAGAATTTTTTTTTACTATTATTGCAAGATAAATTTTGAAAGCGTATTTGCACAAAAGCATCATGCACAAATCACATCAGCGATCATGCTGTCGCGTCTTTCAGTGGCGGTGGTGGTCGCGTTCTTTATCTGCTGGGCTCCCTTCCACGCCCAGCGCCTCATGACGGCCTACGTGCCCGGGGACCAGTGGACCGACTCGCTGCTAGAGACCCAGAGCCACCTCTTCTACATATCTGGTCTGTCGTCGGTTGATGGGGGGGAGGGGGGCAAAAAGCCATTGCGAACTTGACTCAGTTGGCTTATAATGATTCGAAATGATGTATGAGTTAGGTTATTTTGATTTTTGCTGAGTATTCTACAAGTTTTTTCGGAATGAAGTTTGCTTGCTGATGTAGGCCTATCGTTTCCTTGTTTGCTGGGCGCGTCATTCTTGTTTTGTGATTATTTCAAGGCAAATATCACTTGTTTAAACAACTGGCCCTTAGGTCTAGTGGTCTTTATTCTGCTGAAAACCAAGCTGAACTTTTACAACGCGCGTTTCAGGTATCCTCTACTTTGTCTCATCAACGGTAAACCCAATTGTCTATAACGTCATGTCACTCAAGTACCGCAAGGCTTTCCGCGAGACTCTCTGTCACTGCACGCTACCGGCGTCACACGGGAATGACGTCACGCATTCCAAGTGTCGTCCTGGTGTGGTAACACTGGGCGATGACGTCACACATGCCAAGTGTCGTCCTGGTGTGGTAACGCTGCACGAGGCGCCTTCAGCATTACGTGGTGGACCTACCACCAGTGGTGGTATCACAGCAGCTGCTAGGCAGGGATTCCTTTAAGCTTTTATTTTATGACCTCTCGATGCCAAGATCTTCGTTTTTAGCATCTAATACATTAGATCAGAAAATACTACTTGCATTAAAGAGATAATTGCATTAGATCAGATAATACTACTTACATTAGATCAGATAACACTACTTACATTAGATCAGATAACACTACTTACATTAGATCAGATAACACTACTTACATTAGATGGATAATCCAACTTATCTTACGTACGTAGCCTAAACTTTCCCAAAGTGCATTCTTTCGATTTTACTAATGCGCACTCTTCTTATTTAGTATTGCTATAGTTGTGAGCATTTGCTCAGAAATCTTTGGTAAAATCTCCATCTTTATTCCTCTGACAGAATTTTTTTAAAGTTAAATTGGTTTATGAATCAATATAGCCTTTCAATAACCTTGTAAAAATTCAGTAGTCCATGCGAGCACTAAGTCTAAACAGTCAGCCGCTTGACTTGACGTTAGTTCTCGGCTGCGATAGATTTGACGGACAGCCGTTAATTAATCGTCCTGGGACACGTTGGCAGAAGTTGACAAATGATCGATCACAAGGTGCCGAGTAGGTTCGGCATCGAACGTCAATTACTAGCTGGAGTCAGAGCGGCTTATGCTGACAGCTAAGAATTATTTATCTTCCGTCAGTCATTTCTGAACAGGCGAGATGCCGGGATGTTTTCACGGTCAATTCTTAATGCAAAATTCTTTTTACAATTAATTTGAATTTTTGGGCTGAGTCTGCTTGAGTATAGATAGAACAAAATGATTTTTAAAAGAAGGCCCAGTTGCTTCATGAAACTTTGAAATTTGATCCTAGATTAATCTTTTGATACTAATCCATCACGTAAAATAGATCCGAGTACGTCAAAATCTCACTACGCCAATTGGCTGTAAGGTACAATGATCTTTATTCTGGAATTTAAATCTCAATTCTCCATTGAGCAACTGGCTATAAATATTTTAACAAATGCACGTGAAGCGCATTTCATGGAAATAGCCCGCTTTACGACACTCACACATTTCTTTTATTGCTTTCAATTTCATTTCATAATTAATAAATGTCTGAATTAAATATAATCTAAGTTTAACTGTGTAGTTCTAAAATCAAAATAAGAAGTTTGCATCATGCATTTATTTAATGCTTTCAATTTCTATCATTTCAGTTCAAATTTAATAACTGTGTGAGATGTAAATTTCAGCTTAGTTTAACCACATACTCAATCGGTAGTTCCATTGTCAGAATACTTCGCTCAAAATAAATTCTCAAATAGCCTGCCATCCACACAAATTAAATCTACATATATCACCCAATATAATTGACAATGCCCAGCCTCCCTGCCTGCCTGCGAGCGTGCTATAGACAGGAGTGGCACATAAATGCCAGTAGTTAGGCCTACACATTATGTGTGGT
>JAQIWG010005900.1:0-13939 GCA_034695025.1 Chamaedrilus cognettii | reverse complement strand
GCGGGGGGGGGGGAGGGGGGAGCAGGGAAGAAGGGGACAAAGGGTGACGGGTCCCCGACTTTTTCACTTCCGTGCTGAATTCACGAGCGGGGGAAGGGGGAGAAAAAAGGGGGGCGAGCAGCGACGACGAGGATTTTGACTCATACGACTCACGTTATAACTATTATCTTATACTCATCGCTATACACATGTATGTACCATGCTCTTCTATCATTTCACGTGCATGCTGGCACCAAATCTTGTTGAAATACGAAGTGGACATCATTGGATTACTAACAACTACTGTATTGGGACATAAGTAAGATTATTACAACAATGAAGTATAACAGTAATGAAAAATAACAGTAATGAAGCAGTTTGCCAGCTGGCAGACGTTTTTTTGTCGGTCAAATTTATTATAATAATATATCTTTTTTATCACTCGATGAAATTTAACAAAAATAAGTGGAAGTATGAAGTAGTAGTCCTAGTTAATTGTTATTATAGTCCTAGTTTATTATCTTATACTCACTGCTATACAACACAAGCGGGTCGCGTCAGATTGTACCTTTGCCGCACCGTTGCCGCACCGTTGCCGCACCGTTGCCGCACCGTTGCTAATTCTAACCTAAAACTCTTAACCCCGACTCTAACACTAGCCCTACCCCTAACTTGCTAACCCCTAACGGGGCCCTAACCCTAACCCCTAACCAATAGACTCAAAAGTCAATCAATTTTTCGATCGGCAACGGCCATTGGCTGGCAACGGTTCGACCAGCAAAGGCATAGCTTTTCGACCTATTTTGGGCAAAGGTACAATCTGACTCGACCCGCTTCTTATACAACTATACACCGTGTCTCAAAATTAAACAACCAAACTAATTTCTTCAATAACAACCAAGGACAGCTGTACCGCTTGTTATCTGCGACCAGCGACTCAGACCACTTGCCCACAACGCTTTGTCCTGCCCTAATAATGGTGGCAGCAGGGGCAGGGCTGCCGGGCACAGTTTAACGTCATGTCTGGGACATGATGTTAAACTATCAAGTAGGCTATAGTATAGTCAAATTTTAAATCCAAATTCTCAAGTTCATCGTTCAAGAAGTCAAGATGACTTTAGTATCACTGCTGATTTGTAAGAATCGGCGCGAGAGAATATATCATGAACATCAAACATCAGACATAATTTTCAATAGGCAAAGAAAAACTATTAATAAAAGACTATTTCATCAAAAATCACTCATTGGCAACAACAAATGCAAATCTTCCTAAGCACAATTTTTTTTCTCTCATTTTTTGCCTGATCGTTTTGAAACAAAATTAACTTTAAAATGTTAAACATCAATATGTTCCTTTCAACTTCTGATTCCAAAGAGAAAATGGCAACCAGTAGTTTCTTCGCTGCAGCCGTGCATCAAACATATCGAAGTCCACTTGCTGAATTGATTTCAAATACGTCTTGATGCAAACCTGCAGAGCAACAAACAGATCCAAATTATCCTACAACTTTCTACATGAATTAAATCTGCATCTGTAAGCAAGAATGTGTGTCCGTCCGTGTGCATGTCTGTCCCGATGCATTGGCGTCGTTATGAAGATTTCTACAAGAAATTTGTGCACGTGGATAAAAAATTCAATTCAGATCATAGGGGTTTGCCGCCCCTCGGGAGCCCTCAATTGGTTTGTTTTTGTTTTTGTACTTTTAGGACCGTGTGTAGCATACAAGGGCTATATACAGTCCGGTTCTGCGCAAGAGAGCTCAGCCAGCACAGAACCGCTCCCCCTTTTCTTTAGTCGCCTTTTACGACAAGTCCGGGGAGCTCTGGGCTGCAGGCCAATTCTTTGTTCCCCGGCCTCAGAGATATGAATGGATGCTATGGATGCCCACGCTGGGAGCCGAAGGCAACCCAGCGCATACAAAATTGAAGAAAATCGACCAGGATGCTCCCCACGATGCTGGTGATGGCCTCAAACTGGTCCCCAAGGAGCCCTGAAGGCTCCAAAGGGGCACCAAATTACACCCAAAGGAGCCTTAACAGAGCCCAAAAGGAGCACGATCAGGCCATCTAAGGTTAAAACCAAAGTTGTTCACAATGCGGGTAGAGGATCTAAATTGGCTGTGAGCCCCTAATGGATTCTTTTGGGGATAAAGGCCCCGAAAGTGCTCCTGATCCTGAGACCCGGGGTGCACTGAATGGCACGACATTCCGAAAGTGCGCCTGAGACCCAGGGCGCACTGGATGGCACGACATTATATCTTCTGACTGTGCTGATGGAGGGCCCCATAGAGGCTCCCCGATCTCAAAGGGGTTATGTACAGACTCCCTGAGCTCCAGAAGGGCTCCCCGAGCCGAGGAGAGGGCTAGCAAGGGGCTAGTAAAGGTGGAATAAAAGCCATTTCACAATGTTGGTAGGGAGTGTTTATTTGTAACATGGCTACAGTACTGATTCACAGTCGCACAGCCAGTTGCCATTCTCAGCTATTCTCAGTTTGAACTGTTCGCTTCTTTATGTTGCAATAGGCTTTGATATCAGCATTCTGGTATGGTTTAAAAATACTAAAATCCTTGACAAAAAAATACTTTATTCAATCAAATTAAACAGTAATTAGCAGATAAATAAATAAATAGTTAGCATAATCTAGTCATAAAATTTCTCAATTATTTTGAACAATAGAGTTTTGAAAACGTTGCTACTTACTGTAGGTAAAAAGGCTATCACGGCAGACTTTGGGATATTCTCTTTGAACGACGAGGCCTGAATCAATAAGCAAAAACAGCAGCATTCAGTACCGGTTCATACAACTTTGTAAGCCTACTTATAGATGACATAATTACATAACAATGTTATTTGTGTTGTAATCACACTTTGAAGTCGCAGACTTCACTTGTGACACTTTGTTGTCACAGATTGAAGGCATCAGCTTTCGATAGCAAAAAGAATAAATTTTTGTTGAAGACATTGATGCCGGATGTTTTTTGCTTAGCAGACTATCGTTTTTTTAATTTTACATTTTCTGCAGAAGACAAAACACAGAAAGACAAAAGTTTAAAGTTTCTGGTTTAATATTTCAAAAAATGTTCATGACATGGCCACTAATCCCAGTTCATTGACAACATTATATTAACCAGAAAATTATAAGAGGAGTTAACTTATGGTACAGGCCCATCAAAGATCTAAAGTTATCACACACACTAAAGTCTAAAGAGTATAGGTCTAACGTTGTATTACAACAATTTCTAAAATAACAAATTGAATACTTAAGACAAAAGAATCTTCTACGTCTTTAGCAGAATGTATAAGAAAAAGATATAGTACAATATTCATCTTTATTCACTCATAGTAGATGAAAAGCAAAAAAAAAGTAAGAATAAAACGTAGCGCAATAAAGACAATAGATGCATTTATTCAGCATAATGTTGTATAAAAGCATTGTGCGCTTCAAGCGATCCTTTAGCGACTCCTTAAATGACATATGCTACATGCAACTAATTTTTCTTGGCAATGCTGCGTGTCGACAAACGACACAAGTCTATAGCTCGGCAGGATAGCGCCAGCACTGAAGCTGATAGTGTACAGTAGGTGGAGCAGAGACCGTGTGGAGGTGCTTGTGTGCCTCACTGGCGAGCTCGTACGCCACGTCCTTCACCTTCTGCTCGCGACAACCTCGCAACACCTCCTCCTCAGACACGCGGTGCTAGGAACATCAAATAATCTAATTGTAAAGCGCCCTAGAATTGTCTTTGACTTGTCATAGTGTTATAGCAAATTAGCCTGTGCATTATGCACAGGCTAATTATCATGCACTACTATTATTATAAAAATTGCCCCGGTACTGCGTTCCCGAGGGACTTATCAAAATTGGTGTAAACGTTTTGCTTTGAGATAACTAACCCTTGGAATCAGATGGTGCCCTTGAAACACACACAATTAAAACGCTGGATGGCAACTGAGAGGCGCTCAAACAAGAATGCGCCCTCGCGGGTATCGCCAGTGACTGCTGCGATGCAGCGACCAAGCTCGACAAAAAACACAAGCGCTTTGGAGTTGATGGGTCTGATGGTTTCAAGTGCAATGGGGACGAAAGTGTAGGTCTTTGCAAGCTCGACATACTTCGCTTCCTTGCTCTCTGCTGCGCAGAGAGAAAGGAAGCACTATTATCATTACTATCATTATTACTTACTGTTTTCATTGTTTTACAGTTTATGAGCAGGGCTGTGTTCATCATTAGGGAGTGACATCATGTGTTACAGTCGGCTTGCGTACTGCAGTCTGTAGATTTTGCTGGCATTTATATAGTCTGGTACATGAAATAAAACAAACGTTTCCATAAAACATTCTGACATATTATTATTAGTATTATTATTATCATAAAACATTCTGTATTCGCTGCTGTATTGAAATGCTCGTTTGGAATTTATTGTAATAATTAGAAAATGCTGCGATTGATGCTGCTTAAGACATTGACCTTTCTGGCTTCACTACCAAATTGTTTTTCAATTTATGAGCTAGGCCGTGTTCTACAGTGTCGAATATTTAGCCACATTGGACTAGCTGACCCCTGGTGACCCCTGATGAGGGGTCAGGGAAAGCACCTTGCTGAGTGATCAGCTAAGCACCTTGGTACAGGGTCAGGTAGGCACCCTGGTGAGGGGTCAGGGAAAGCATCCTGGCAAGGGGTAAGGTACCTTGGTCAGGGGTCATATACCTTGATGAGGGGTCAGATACCTTTATGAGGGTAAGATATCTTGATGAGGAGTCAGATACCTTGATGAGGGATCAGATACCTTGATGATGGGTCAGGTACCTTCATGAGACATCAGATACCATGATGAGGGTCAGATGCCTTGATGAGGGGTCAGATACCTTGGAGAGAGGTCAGACACCTTGATGAAGGGTCAGGCACCTTGATCAGGGGTCAGATACCTTGATCAGGGGTCAGATACCTTGATGTGGAGTCAGACACCTTAATTAGAGTCAGATACCTTGATGAGGGGTCAGATACCTTGGAGAGGGGACAGATACCTTGATGAGGGATCACATACCTTGATGAGGAGGTCGGTGGGCAGGTAGACCTTGTTGCGTTGAGCGTGGTATGGCACGGCACGCAGCAGAGTGACGAAGCCTTGTGCCTTGCCCACGTGACTGCACGCGTGGTCCGCATGGACGTTCTTCACACCTAGCAACAACTACACGTGCTGACGTGTGAGACTGACACATGCTATGAAACTAACACGTGGCATAATGTGAAATTCACGGGTCTATCAATGGCACGATGTGATAGACTCAACAGGGCTACAACAGCCTTTAATGCCCTGCACTTTTTCCTTTCATGATGGTATTCCATCTTTTTTAATGGTTTATCCTCCCATCTCGAAGCAAGACTCAGCATAGACTATCTAGCACATAATCTACCAAGTTTATGATCACAATAGCATACTGTACGACTGATGCATCCATAAACTTAACTCCGCGATACTAAAAAGTCTAGCATTTTATACTCACTCGGTCAATGGAAAAAATTCAGACTCACCAAGTGACTTGAGGATGAGAAACAGATACACCAAGTGACTTGAGTATGAAAGAGAGACTCACCGAGTGAGTCAAGGGTGAGAGAGAGACTCGCCGAGTGACTCAAGGGTGAGAGACTCACCAAATGACCCAAAGGTGAGAGAGAAACTCACCGAGTGACTCAAAGGTGAGAGAGAGACTCACCGAGTGACTCGAGGGTGAGAGAGAGACTCACCAAGTGACTCAAGTGTGAGAGAGAGACTCAATAAGTGACTCAAGGGTGAGAGAGACTCACTGAGTGACTCGATAGTAGAAGAGACTCACCGAGTGACTCGAGGGTGAGGTAAAGCAAGGAGGAGTGGGTAAGTTCAGCATGCTCCTCCGTAGCACGCACACTGCTGAAGGCATTGTCAGCCATCAGCTGCTGCTCCTGAACACACCACTGCAGCGTCAGATATGAAGCTGAAATAAGAGCGACAGCAGAAATGGCATTGGATTCTTATGTCCAAAAAATTATTCATAAGAAGAAAAAGCACGAATCAATTTGTCGAGGGGGTTGGGGGGTTAAACCCCCATAATTGCATCTCTCGACCCCCGTAGTTCGTAATTTGAAAAAGAACTGAAGGGTCGATCTTGACCCCTCCAGTTGAAATGAATCACCTAGACTACAAATTGAATGCGTACTGCCAAGCATGGCATGAAAACTCAAACCATTTATTTTGAGAGAAGTGTCACATATTTTCACAGGGAGGCACAAGTCTTGCTAGTTGCTAAGCCCGTGCCAGAAAGTGATTTATTCAGTTGATGTCAAAAAGGGCATCCAGTCAAAAAAACCCAACGCCTGCAGTCCTCACTGGGATGTGCATTCATGTGAAAAAATAGACATTAACAGAATAGAAAAAAGGCGGTTTTAGTATTTACTGTCATATGGTATTATTTTCATATATTAAACTATAAATCATGGCTATTAAAATAGTTGGCTTACAAAATGCTGCTTAGAATATTATTCATGTATTTCCTAAAATATACAAACTATATCTTTAAATTTTTTGAGGCAACATTTTTCATTTAAATGCTAGATAATATGTGACCGATATGGCAATATGGCAAAGCATTTTACAGAACTTGCATAAATTTCTTTTAAATTAACACTGAGAAAAAAGATCAGATAACAGTCAAAACAAAACTAAAACTAGACAAGGCTAAAACTAACAAATCGATGTCGTCTGAGAAACCCTTTCAATGAATTACCCGAGCATCAATGATTCGACTGAACCATCTCCTCGCGAATTTGTACTTGGCAACTGCCTTCAATCAACAAAGACTATTTTAAGGACTGGGATCAACTGAACTGAAGCAATATACATTATAAATACAGCGATTACAATCAACTCAATCATAACAAAACAATTATAACACATATATAATATACAAATCCATATTATTGTGAACCTATTTTTGGCAGGCTTATGATAATTGATGATGAGCCAAAGAGAAATATGTGAAGGATATCACTTAAATTTCAATGTTTGCGCCCAGCTGCAAGGTATCTATGCAAAGCGTCTGTATGCAGGCGAGAGGGCGCAGCCAATTTAGTTCCACGAGCTGTTGACTGCAGCTCTAGATGATTTCATTGTTTGCTAAATATTTATCCACATCAAGAAAGGCAAGATTATGTCAAAACTGTATCAAATTGATTGGCAGGAATGTTCCTGCAACTGATAAATGAAGACTCGTCGAGTATATAGCAAAAAATATAGGGCAACAATGCCTAACTGTCCTTGAAAGATATTCAAGCCTTATCAGACATACAGACGATCAAGTACACAAATTTGCAGTTAAACATGCAATGGTATTTAACTCTACTTCAAACACCAAGGGATGAAAACTAAAGGGAAGACAGATAGCAATCACAGTTCTAAGAGGGATTACCCTCAATAAATTATAACTTGAGAATATTTGCCCCAGCCTTTCCTTTCTACCAAGTACTCATTTAGCATCATAGTACCTATAGGCCTAGCGCTTAGTGATAAGCGCGTCCATCCATGATCATTGACCATACCTAAATACGTACTTTTGCTAACTCTAAGCCGATAGGTGAACGAGGTGGCGTCCCCTGAACAAAATGCGCGAATTATACAGCCTAATCCAAAACATGTAAAACATGCTTTAGGCAAATGAAATAACATAGAAATTAAGTTAAATATCTATATATACAATTAATATTATTTTGATCGCATTTTGCAGAGAAAAGTACAGGAAAGCTAATGTATCAAAATGTAAGGATGCAACGGCTAGGTTCTAAGTGGAAGGCGGCCCACGGGTGACATGGCTGCAAATGGTCTACCCCTGCATAAGCGCGGAAATGCGTCCACAAAACGCGCATGTGTGTGTGTAATTACCGCAATTAATTATTAACATTCAGCACGCATATCATAACAAGAAATTATATAAATTGTAGTTCAAAAACACAATATCTGAAAAATTTTCGGTATCATTTTTGGTACTAACTGTGCACAGGATTTCAATCATCTGAATTTGGTTTAAAAGTTCCAGTTTCAAAAACACTTTCACATAGTATTTTTTCATAATTCATCTATGTAAGCCCAGTATATTCTGTGTGAATTTTATAGACAATGATTCTAAAAATCATTATTTCAATTGACTAAAATAAAACTTGCTTTGTAGATGTTGTCAAGTGCATCTTTCCAAAACTGAAGCCTCATGAGACCAATGCGAGGGTCTGAAGTCACGTCTTGAATCTGCAACAGTCCATTTACATTGGATGTATGAATATAATCGTTGTAGAGACTATATTTAAATGCATAGAGTTTGATCGGAGGCCAAAACTTTGCTTTTACAATCATGATCTTAAGTGTAAGATATAATCAGTAATATAATTTAACATTGATAAAGAAGAAGTCAAAATTTCTATCTGGTAAACTGTAACGTACGATTATAGAACTTAAGGGTATACTACTACATGTAGTAGTATACCCTTAAGTTCTATAATCGTATATGTATATAACAACCTTGCAAATATCAATCAAAGCAGCACATTTCAGAACTAATGAACTTAGTATCCTGCAACATTTTAAATTCTGTTGAAATTGCTGCAACATTTAAAATTCAGGATTAATTCTATCATACTGATATCATATCTGAGCCCGAGATAAAAATTAGATGCTCCAGAACACACCATCAAACAATAAAAATAACAATATACAGACCAACTTCTATAGCGCCATGTTGCAGTGTAAAATGCTTAAAATTCACTCTTCACAGTTCACTTTGTAGTACTTATACATGTAGCACCACGTTGTATAATAACTATACAAGTTATTATACAACATAAATCAACATGTTAAGCTGGAAGCGCTCAGCACACTTTAGGCATATGAATCAGAGAACAGTGAAGTTTTCAGTTAAATTTTGAATGAGCCTAGCGTCGGGGCTTGCTTGACGGTCAGTCAAGTCGTCCAGCAAGCTACAATATTACGTGTACAAGAAATCACATAGTGTAGAATAATATTGTAGCAATGTATAAAATTATATAAGCTAAATACCTAATCAATAAATCATAATGACTAAAGTGCTAACTATCTGTTTAAAGTACACGTTTCAAAATACCTGTGCCACTTCGATATTGAAAGCGCGAACCGCAAAAATGGCATCGCGACTGCCTTTAGGCAACAGGAGGGTCGCCAAGAAGTTCTCATGATCACAACGCCTGCACAGTTCAAGCAACTGGCTAGTGAACCAATCATTTACAACACCTACTACTAAATAGGCACATTTCTTCAAAATAGTATCAGTGTATGTATGGGAGTGAACTAATGATACCAAGTAGCCTAATATAGAAAGAATATTAATAATACATCATCGCCAAAAAATTATATTATCTTTTCCAAATTCAATGAGTAGTTGAAGTGCTCAATATATAAGTTTAGTACCCGGTACGCTAAGTTTAATTGTATTGATATAATACAATTAAACTTAGCGTACCGGGTACTGAACTTATTACATAAAAATTGCTCATCTTAAGAATAAAACTATTTCGATTGTAAAAATAAGAACAAAAATTTTCATGATTAAATATTGCATCAGGAGAGCAGCAAGGACAAACAACTTGCAAGTAATTGGCACATGATATTATGTGTGAATTAGGCACATGTGCTAGAATTGAGCTCATAGAATTTCAACAGGTAGAATACCGCAACGGGAAAAGGTAGCAATACAATGGCTTCACAATAAAAGTAGACAAATTTTCCCTGGGTACAATTACCAGTACAATAATCAGTTTGCTAGAACCATCAATAAACTAGAAAAGTATAAGAAGTAAACAATCATAGCCTTGGGGACAACTTTGCTCTCATTATCAAAAACAACATGAAAGAGCAAACAACATTTTTTGCATTTTCTTTAACGAAAATATAAATACTCCAACGACCAACACTAAAACAAAAATGTCAAAACTACAACTAAACGAAAATATACCGGTACGAGATACTAAAACAAAAATTTAGAAGTGAAAACAAGGATATATATAATTTATTGAGCATTTCAAAGGATTAATAATTTTTTTCGTAGATGCTAACCAAAATGCATTTACAATTTTCTACAAAGATGCAGTTTGTCTAGTCCTATATTGGCTAACCAATTCAAGAAGGTTAAGAACCCAAGATACAATATAATTGATATCCCTATCTGAAATCAAAATTAGATCACAAAGGAAAGATCACTTAGAAGGAAAGGGCACTTAGATCGTCTAGGCATCCTCCAGATCTATGACGTCAAATCTTCAAGCCTCCCACACAATCCATTTTTACTAAATCAGTAGGCCTAACCAACAAATATCTATCAGGACCTGGTCATGAAGAAATAAATATGGCTTGAATCTGCAGACAGCTTTGAGTATTGATCAGTCAGCAAGGATTTCTTTCCGTCACAGCATGATTTTGCTTGTTGCCTTCAAGTTAGCCATTTGCAGCTAACGGCTGCTAATTAAATGCTTATATGGCCCAGTGCAACATTTTAATTGTCAAAATTGTACACAACAGTTGCTGCTTGTCTATTCTTCTTTAATGTCGATCCGATAAGCGTCAATGCCGCGACCGTCTGGCTACAAGGTTATTGCAGCAAATTGCACACTGGTGCGGACGTGTTCTTCTAAACGGAGCTATCAATCCGGTCCTATTTCACAGGGTAGACCCAGGTCGTTCTACAGCAGTCCAGTACTCTTGTCTAGCTGACACTAGCACGAGCACGGCTGATCATCGAGTTGTAATAACTCGCCCTAGCACCAGTAAGACGCTTTCCTCTAAATTGCGTTCGTGGGTGAATTTTTTCAGAATCTTCTCTAACCGTCCAATTGCTCGACCTCGATTCAAGTTTGATTTAGCATCTGTGGTCCAAATTAATCAATGAAATTATTCGATACAATACTCTCATAGATTTTCATTGGTTAATTCGGACGGCAAATGTAATATACACTAAAACTTTAACTAAGGCAACAGACCATAAGCTATGCCAAGAGAGAAGTAAATGTCACATGAATATTCAAAGCCAAGAGAGAAGTACATGAATATTCAACGGAGTCTGCAAGGTGGTTGAAAGGCGAGGATAGTTATCAGTGGCTGTAGGCACACAAGCACTAAGGACGCAAGACCAGAGTATATAAACCGGATGCGCGCTTGACAAGAGAGCATCAGAACTAACCTAACCAGTTCAAACCTAGAACCTATCTATATTGAAATTGCGGTGTTAAATAAAGCGATGTCGTACTCTTGCTACTCGAGTCAAATTCTGCCGTAGGTTAGTCCCCGAAACAAAGAAACAAAATTAACTATCAAACCCAAACAACCACCATATACAACATGGTGGAGAAGACTTTCAACACTGCGGACAATTTCGGATCAACAAAACGGCAAATTCATCGCGTTAACACTTCAAGGGCGTGTTGACCTCTGCAATGTCCTCTAAAAATCAGAGGCAAAACCGTTGCGAGGCAGCACCGACAGGACGATCAAAAACATAGGCAAACACACACTCGATAGGCCTTGCGAAACAAAGGCGAAATTCGAGGCGAAACAGCGATTTTTTTGCAAAAATTTCATACAAAAAGCGAGAAAACACCATTTAAACCAACCCGAGACCTAAGCACGTGATCGCCCAACGATTCGTGAACAAGAACGGCGAAAATCGAGGCGAAATAGCGGGGCGAAAATGCGCAAATTCACGACATTGAAACGACCTTTCGGAATGACCTTCAAAGTCAATGTTATTGGAATCGGACAAGGACGCGGACGATTTCGCTTGGGGAGATCTATCAAAGGTATATAACCAAAACAACCCTAAAGAAGCAACTAAACGACAGGGGGAAACAGATTTAAACGGGCTTTAGCAGTCAAAAATTATGAAAAACATTGCAAATTCAAAAATTTAACGCCAAAACCAGTACAAACTAACAAAAAAAGTACTACGGTAAATTTTCGAAAAAATTTGGTAACCCAGTTATATGAACCCGTACCAAGTAATAAAAAAATTGTCAGGCCCTTACCCCACATATTCGTGTCTCCCCGCCCGCGCATAGTCAGGACCTCAGAAGTGGGGGTGCAACGACGTCAGGTCGCGGGTGCCAAATATCCGTTTGCGTGGGGAAATTATTCTTCGCCGTCTTCTTCACTCGATTCGTCAAGTTTCGAGTGGCCGGTTTTCGCACCCATCGATTCGGTTCAGTTAACGAAAATCGTTAACGTCGATCGGAAGCGCGGATGACCTCTCTAACCTTGACAAAGCTCATATGCAACCAGCCGGAGATCCTTACAATCCCGCTACCCACCCAGACCGACAACACCGTTTCGCGCAACGACAAGTACTGGACGCGCAACAACAAATACAGCAGCACCTGAACCAACCGGCGCCAGTTCATCAAGATCCGCCAGTTCCTCCACCACCCCCCCAACAAGCCCCAATTCCGCCTGTGCCCCCTCAACCGCCAGCGATTGCGCACGTGAATCAACCGGCGCCAGTTCTACACGACCCGCTTATTCCACCCCCCCCTCCACACGCGCCGATTCCACCGCCCCCGCCGCAGGCACAAGCACTCCCGGTGCCCCCCCAAGATTTTGCGTTAGACGATGATCTTCCAGAAATGGCGTCAGCACTAATACCGGCGCCATTTCACGGAAATAGCGGCGAGGACAGGATTGGCTGGACACCGCGTCGCTATATATCCAAACGCAGCGCACCCCTAACGAGCGTGCAAAAATCGCCTTAGTCGGAATACTACTTCACGACGATTCTAAGCGATGGTTTCACAGTCTCGATATACGAGACCCCGTCGCCGACGGGCAAGCAGCCCACCCGCCGGGAACCATCGTTACCTTCAATGAGTTCAAGGATGCGTTCCTGACGCGTTTTCGTAGAGGTCAAGCTGACCTTTGGCGCGAACAGGCCTCCATCTTCAACTGCAAACAATTACCGGGCCAGTCTTCTGAGCAATACTGGAATTGAATTGGCCCCCCAATTGTGTAAACCCACCGTCCGAACCAGGTGTTACCGAAAAACGAACGATAGACGATCTAGGGTTAGATGTAAACAAGTGCGCTATATCAGAATCAGAACAATTCAAAATGTTAATGGAACAATATTCAGACGTGTTCGCACTTGACAATTCAGAACTTTCCGGATGCGTTTTGGGAATGTTAAAATTAAGACCCAAACAAGAAAACGTCAAACCTTTTCGAGCTAGAATTTACCCTCGGTCTAGTGCAGATAGGGCGGAAACAGAAAGACAAATTGACGATTTGTTTAAATGTGGTTTTATTGAGCGAACTATTTCCCCATACAGTTCGCCCTGCTTCTTCGTGTATAAAGCAGGTGCGCCCGGAAAAAAACGATTGGATTTTGACTTGAGAGAACCCAATAAAATATTGGAACAAGATAGCTATGACGTACCATCAATTCCCGAAATAGTAGACAAAATAGGTTACACTAAGTCTAAACACTATACGAGCCTACATTTGGTGGCAGCCTATAACCAGGTCATTCTGCACCCAGATTCACGCAATTACACTGCTTTCAATAGCACGAAGGGCAGATTCAGATGGTGTAGAAAACCATTCGGTCTAGTCAATTCCGGTCCGTCCCTGATGTCTTTGGTGGCCGAAACCCTTGACCTTGAACCTGACCCGTTTCTGTATACTTGTAGTTACGTAAATGACATAATTTTGTTCACCCCCTCAAGTCAAATGCATACGGAAATGTTGGAACGAATTTTCAAGGCCTTCAGAGCCGCCAATTTCAAATTGTCACCTGAAAAATCAAAATTCTTCCAAAAATCAGTTGATTTCGTAGGACATAATTTTTCAGGAGTGCGCCCAAAAGAAGGTAAGTTGGCCGCTTTGTTTGAATTACCTATTCCCCAAAACAAGAAGGAATTGAAGA
>JAQIWG010005899.1:0-13941 GCA_034695025.1 Chamaedrilus cognettii | reverse complement strand
CCGGCCCCTTCCCCCCCCTCCGCCCTCCTCTCCCCCGCCCCTCCCCCCCCGCCCCTCCCACCCCTCCCCCTCTACTCGCGAGTTTGGCACAGAAAAGGCGTGTTCGAGGAGACAGGCATGAGAGAAATGGCTGCTCCTCCCATTGCTCTGGCGAGGCACTTTAATCACTGGATATGCCCATACTAAGGTCTTTAGCAGTATTGTAGCTTTGTAACAGTGACTTTTCTCCCAAATTACCCAGCACTTGAAAACGCCACGCAATAACCAAGTAATAATAACTGTCGATTATTTTATTGGACTTTGTATTGAGCAGCGTAGAGGGATTGTTACTGGCTTGGAATATTTATTTAATTATTTGTTTCTAAGCAAATGCAGCAGGAAATGCATTTTTTCAACTCAACGTTATTGTCGCTCAGTATAAGTTTAATCAATATTGCCGAGCGTAATCATGCTCATTCATTACTGGTAATACTCGTGTTATTCTATGACTTAGATGCATCGTGTGTTGATAGTAGCGTACACCGACTGCCACGCTTAGGCCTACGTTTCTATTCATTTAACGAATCTTTTTGCCTCGATAATAGAAGTCTAATCTTGCAATCAGCCACATTACATGCATTTACTTTGTTCATGAGTCATATTTTAATACGTGATCATCGTAATTTTAATACCTCATTGGTTTTGCTGCATTATGGTGAAGAAAGATGATAAAAAAGACTTCAAAATAGCGCCATGCCAGACAGACTCGTCGATGCTCGCTGCGTGTCGAGGAGGAGGTTGGAGTGGATGCTTTGCTAAGCAAAGGCGCAAAGTCGCGAAGTCGCAAAGTGCATTTTAGCTAGAAACTAACCCACTATTGGTTAAATAACTGTTCAAAGAAAAATTTCGAAAAATAACCTAACCCCACCTACGATTCAAGCAAATGATGTTTTTCCATCTTCGTTTGCATGTCATATTTTTGGTGCGTTAAAAGTGCAATATACATACATACATACATACATACATACATACATACATACATACATACATACATACAACCCTTAGCCTACTTTACTCCCAGTTGCAAGTTGCACCAATAGAACGGACGTTTCGCTACAAAATACAGAATGCTTTTCAGCAACTGCTGCGCACAGAAAATTGTCATGTCGCGTAAATATACACGCTCTTTAATTAAACAAAACGCCGTTTCGGGGATTTGTGGTATTAAGCGCTTTAGTTTCGGCGGAGGAAGTCGAAGATAATATCGTACCTCGATGTGATCCGCGCAGACACGTCGCGGAGCGGTTTCGGCGTGAGACATCTGCACAGCGCGGCACGTTGGCGGCGCGCTCGTTACATGAAGCGATCGAGTGACAGACAATATCGAAAGGAATGCCAATAAGCGAACCGCACGCGTCAACCGTACTCATTAACGAGGCCGCGCTGGCATCGTGTTGTCCCCCTACTGCGTGACAACGGGGGGTTTAATCAAAATTAGCTCGTTTAATAAGCCTTTCGCGGAACGAGCGTAATGCATACCGACGGTTTTTTATCACGTTTTGAGAAGTTTCAACAAAATTCTATGTCGTCAACTCAATTTTATTTCAGTAGCCTATCATTTCAGCGTGAAGATTTCAATATCAGTATTTTATAACCGTTTAATTTGTAGATATTTTATGTGACTGGCGACCTATGTTGAATTCAAATGTATACGTGTTGGTATTACCAGAGCTCGCATCGATGGGGGGTTCGGGGGTTCAATCGAACTCTGCCATCTCAATTTTCATCCCCAACCCCTCCCTCCATCTCAAAATGAAAAAAAAATCCAACAGGAGTGTTTTTAACCATTACTTAACTGCACAAAAAATTCGGTGTATACATGGCCTATCATCGATTAAATAATCGATATAGAAGTTAAAATGTATACTAAAATCTTTAGTAGTATTAGATTTTTGCATAAATTTTCCGCATGCTGCTAATTTCAAGGTCATTAACCTAGTGTTAGCCTATAATTAGATCCACGTATTGTGTAACTTTTAATGGAATTGACTGCACCATCCGATTGTCGATTGGTTTAATTAGCGTAAGCGGATTACAACAGTTCAATATGCCCGCCCACTGCAGTCAGGCTACTACATGCACTCATGCGCCCAGTTGTGGACAACATGTCATCGTTGATGGATTGGTTTCGAGACTTAATAAAAACAGGACTAATGAAAAGTAATCATCGATCTTCGCCCGTCACACATCTGCTTCAAGCATTCGCTTGCAAGAAATCTCTCTGTATTGTGAAGACAGTCGGGCTGCGATGTTATAGATCTATACCAATTCCCACTTATCCGTCGTACCCGTTGTTTGCTATGTTCATGGTATAGATTGTAGGCGAGGATATGGAAGACTTATCTATTTTAATTAACGCAAAAACATCGCAAGGCCAAGGCGTGTTGTCGAATATAACTAAAGCAGACGTTTGATCAGAAAGGACCAACGAAAGTAGCCTATGTATGCGAGCTGCCAAGTTTCTCCGAATACAATCGAGCGATTTCTACACCATTGAAAGTTTGACCGACTTTGACTTTGCTTCAATGCTCACGTCTACTGAGCAATTATTAACAATTTCTTTGCGCACATTGAACAAGCGAGTGTTCGATCACAGTAGCTTTAGAAACACTGCATGACTACAAATAAATAATCAGTATCCGTAATAATTTAGTAGAATTTGAGGTAGGTCTAAGTGACACCGAAGCAACCAGAAAGCTTCCATGAAGCAACAGGAAAATGGATTTTTGAATTTTTAGTCTGATGCGTTGAAACAATTAAGCAAAGTCGATAAATAAACAATAAACGAGATTGAAATCGAAGTCACTTCCGAAAAACTTTGACCATAGTGGGAGGGGTTAGTTGGTTATCCAAAAATTATAAAATAATTTAAGCTAATTAACAAGCATAAGATTAGATAGAACACGAAATAAAAGATTGACTAAGTCATATAACTTAGATTCAAGGCAGAAAGCAACGTGTTCAGTATAATATGCTTTGGAGAATTATCATTGCTCGAACAAAACTGCTTAATTTGCATTGCACAAAATTTTCAGCTTGCAAATAGTTGCAGTAGGATCACTTTTTAATTTCCCGTTCACGTTTCCTTTCCATGTACACCATCATCCATTCATTTCATCCATGTCTATTGATCCGGTGCAATTTTTGTAGAATGAGAGCAGTAAATGCAAGCATTAAAAGACAAATTCATCGTTCGCAAGAACAATAACAATATTAACTGATATTCCTAAAAATTATCAGCAGATCCTTTTTTCAATTTCCCATCTAAGACTAAAATTGTACCAGACAGTAATGCACTGGAGGAGTGAGTGCTCAGTGAGATTCAAAATCATCGAGGAACTACTATTATAAGTAACCTACAATGTAGGCTGCGAGCACAGCGGTCTGAGCTAAATATAACGTTGTTGTAGAGAGAACACGATTTCCATCGCACGCCGTTGTGTTTTCCTGCAACAGAACATTTTTCTCTCAGCAGCCGAAGATAAAGGGAGCACAAGAAAAAAAAGATTTCACAATGCTACTTTTTAACCGTGACGAATGTGTTTTCGTTTCTATGGGACCCCAGTCTTACACTGGACCAATTCAAATCTAGTTTAAAACTGTTCTGTTTGTAGAAAGACAGTAGTCCAAGTAAAGACAGCAGCTAACTGCTACAGCGCCTCTGTGTCTTTGGCATAGAGGCGCGGCACAAATTGACTATGCTATTATTATTATTTTTATTATTATTATTATTATTATTACTATCATTACATTAAACAGTGTAAACATGTCCTCATGGGATCAGGGCAGTGGGCATGTGAGGGCGCGAGTTGCTGAAAACGCTTAACCTGTGCTAGCACAAAAAACAGACGCAAAACTGAAGTGATGATGGTTAACCTATTCGTTGCGGTACTTACGTCGGGCGTGACATGAGTACCGGCATTGAGATAGTATGAGCATGTGCAGACGTGAGCAGAAAGATAGAAGTACATGCTTTGGCATGATGTGAGTACTTAAGTTGAGATGATATGAGTGGGTACTTGTGGGTGATACTTACTTTGGCGTGATGTGAGTACAAACGTTGGGGTAATAGTTAATACGAGTATGCCTTTCCACGTTGAGATGATATGAGTGGGTAGGCCTACGTTGGAGTGATACGCAGGGATAAGTTTAGTAGGAGTAGTACTCCAAAAACGACGTTTTTTTGAAACTCTACTCGGATTTAGAACTGGGTAGGAGTAGCATTACTCGTAAAAATGGACGATGGTGGAGTAGGCCTACTCTAGGCCTACTCCTTTTTTGAAAGGTATAGGAGTGCACTGTTTTACAAGCAGCAAGCGTAACGTTACTCTTATTTTGTAAGGGCTAAACTGAACTCTGGTGATACAAATACTTACGTTGGCTCGCTGTGAGTAGATCTATACTACTCTGGCATGATGTGAGTAGATACGCTGGGATGATATGAGTAATTGCGTTGGCATGATATATTTCTATTAGCTATGATGTGAGTACATTGTGCATACGTTGGGGTGATACGAGTAGCAGGCCAGCGGCCGATTTCTCATCACTTCGTGATTGTGTAGATTGCATGATGCCGATTTAAGTGGGAGACTTGTCAAGAAATTTTAACAGATGGCCAAAACAACAGACAGTAGAATTAATCTGTTTAAATTTTCATTCAAAATTCAGCGATGAATTGCAAAATCTGCTGCAGTCATAACAATAACCGTATTTGCAATAAATAAAAAACTATAAGTGGCGCAACTAAGAAGGGCTTTGAGTGACTGAAGTCTTCTTCAAGGCTATTTAAAAAAAAGATTACATACAGTTTTAGCAGACGGGGAAAGGGGGGAGGAATTGAGGGGCGTTAGAAAAAATCTGACTTACAGCATGTAGATTAAATCTTTGTATACACTATCCCGTTGCCTCGCCCCCCTCTCCCGGTCGCGCAAGTTTTTCCTTGGGACAAATACATTTTCACGTATTAGCTGCTTCTAAATTTCACATTCGTTTCTCCTACGACCCTGATAGTCACAAATAATTAACAAAGGATATACTGTATTCCGTTCGGCCCAGCCAACACAGCCTGTCGCAGCGGCCGACACTCGCAGGACGACTCAACCATTAGGAGATACAGGTTTGTGTCAGGCACTGAACTCCATGCGAACGATCTGCACCAGTTACACATCAATGCACAAAAAATCATCACTCCAGGAATTCAGGTATTGAATTCAGCACACAAGATTTTAGATTACAATACAGGATAGATATCAAAATCTAGATTCGAGATCTGTTATGCCATATTTGAGATAACCACGATTGATTTGCATATTAAATTAATACGCCAAAAATAATTAAATATAAATAAATTCATCAAGTATCAGCGCTGTAGCTGATCAAAAGGGTTGTATGCTATGTTACTATGTCACAAGAGTCTTCTCAATTCGCATTCTAAAGATTAAGACTCATTTATTTAAAGCAGCCCCACCTTTTTGAAATAAAATCACAGAGTGCTAAAGGGTACAAAGAAGAAGCAGATAGAAAAAGCAGAATCAGCCACAAGCATTCCTCCGAGGCCTAGCAGTCCATTGGTGGATCTACGGGGGGGGGCGATGGGGCGCCTTCCGCCCCCCAGCAGAGCTCTCGGGGGGGGGAGATCGCCCCCCCCATAAATATGAATTTATAATGCAGTGGAGTGGGTTTAAGCGAAATCGTCCCCCCAGACTGTCGCCTCTGAAGTGAATCCTCCCCCCCTCCGAGAGATTCAGGAAAGGGAAAAATGAATAGCAGAAAGTTTGGGATGGAAAAAACTTCTGTTTTGATGAAGCACCTCCCTCCCCCAGCTCACGAGTTCAGCACGGAAAGAAAAAATGGTGGCTTTGAGTCAAAATCCCCCCCCGCAGAATGGCGGGCTGGATCCGCCCCTGTACCAGTCTACAGTGCAACCACCACCAGCGACCAACGGCTGCATGCAATGGGGCATCCATCACCTCCGCCCTACAAGGGTCTACTAACAAAAACAATAAAAAAAACTGAATAAGGCACCCACTTGGTGCACCCTGCCGGACAGTTGGTGAGAGTTCCGTTGTTTGCGCTCTGCGTCGTTCTGTTGGTGAGGTCCACGTAGAGCAGACTGAGGCTCTGCGTGCACATCGTCAGCTCGCTAGTGTCCTCGCCTGCAGCTACGCAGTGTACGCCCACAACCAGCCGCTATAACACTTAAGATTGAAATAGCATAGGATTGACATGACCTAAGCCTTAACGTTGGCAAACAGCAATAAATCAAAAATTGCGATCCAAAAATCCGAAAGTCGACGCGCTCCGTTGTGTCGGAAATCAATTGGCGCCAAAATCACAAATACTGGTTAAAATAAATAAAAAGTTCAAGAATAAGTTAAAAGATCTACTTGGACAGACATGATTCAGCCACATCGCTAATCTCAGAACTAGCGGGCCGAGTAGAAGAAGTAGGCTATATGATATTGAAAAACATTTTATTATTTTAAAAATTGTCCGATATCGGTGACAGTCAGTCGCTTGACGTGTTAATGATAAGTTCAGCATCAGTAGACTATGATATTTCGAAAATAATTAATATTTAGAGTATAGCTTGTCAATTGAGGAATGTATAGCCAATATCAAAAGAACGAAAATACACGAAATGGAACAGACCATCTGCTACAGAAGATTCGCTGCACCACCAGTGACCAACTTCCATATTGAAAGCAAATCTAAACAGATTTATTATTATTCATTATTTTCATGCTAAATAAGCATTAAGTCAAAAAATAGAAAAAAAAATTAATTTAATTCGATCATGTCAACAAGACTAAATTAGTATAGAACTGAATAATAAATACTTACACATTGTAAAGTGTTGCAAAAGACTTACGTCAATAAATACATTGACTTCACTTACATGATTACACACGTAGATTCAATATTTACAAGTCAAAAATGGCATTAATAAAAAATTTTGTACACAAAAATTTAATCTGTCAGTAGCAAACAGTGGCAAAACATTACACCCGCGCAGTAAATCAGAAATCATTTTCAACACACATTTTCAAACAGCGGCAGACAGATATCCCATCAAATCAGCGGCTTGATGAGAGAGACAAATACCCCGACCTCCATGTTTTATTCAAAACATCCACGGTTTCACCCATACAAGGCTCTTCCACCTTGCAAATCATTCCTTTTACATATCGTTTCCACCTTAACATCGCCATGTAAAATATACCACATTATTTTCCTGCAGTAGGAGTACCATGCGAAAATCCTTAAAAAATTTGAGTTTTAATATTTTTAAATGATACTAAAATTAATTAAATACAATTTTCTGCTGCACGAGGGGATATCGGCTCCCCCACCCCCCCTACATCCGCCAGTTTCTTCAAAGGTACAAGCTATAAATGAGCCCGAGATGAAAAGCAATATGTTCAAGAAAATATAAAGCAAGTCAGTTGCCAGGTGCTGTGACCTAACGAGGGCACTGAACGAAATTGAAATCACTAAGCTGATACTATCAGGACAAGTAATAAATCATGCAGATATTAAAAAACTTACGTTATAATGAATCAAATTATATTTTAAACATTGCTCAATGCTCATTCATCAAACTCTTTTTTTTTTTATTGAACGCAGAGATTGTCTAATTTTTTGAATAAGACTTAGGTCTCTGATAAACTTACACAAATGCTAGATTAATCGTAGATGGTACTTAAAATTGTTACTTAATGTAATTTAAGTTTACTGAACTCTAACGGAAAGCAAACTGATTGGATTCAAAGCACATCTTGCTGAAACTATTGTTTGCCAAAGGCATAACTCACAGAATAATTTCTTGTTGAAGCCAGATGATGATGTGTAGCACCCAAGAGAGTATTTGTACGATGTGGCTGAAAGACTATTGAACAACAAAGCTACGATACATTTACGGTTTAGTTTTATGCGGGGAGTCAACACAAAATACTCCATTTGAAAGGGAATCCATGTGTTTTTCAAATAGAATATACACCATTTCGAAATCATAGTGATCAATAATACAAATTTCAAATTAAAATAACAATAGATCAGCTAGTTCACATAAATGATAATACAACAAATAAATTAATAAATTTGCTTTGTTATATATGATTAAATTGTTGTTGCAAGCCAACAGGCACATTTCTGCGTAGTATTAAATTCCTTCAGTAGCCCAATGGACTTCGACAATAGTTGTTGATTCAATTTCTTCTACAGCTTTTTGTTCACTTTTCAATGCGAATTCTACACCCTAGCCAATTCCTGGTGCATTATCTCATCATTATAGTATTCAAAAAAGTTCTTAAATTGAGGTGTGTCGGGCAATCAATTTGTTATTATTATTATTATTAGTTTTTAGGGCTAAATATTGTTAAAATTTAATGTTCCAGACAAAATTAAATTTAATCGAAACTGCCATGTGTGACGTGACGTACATATTTGAATAACGATGCTGCTTCGGACGCTACTTCAGGGAAGAGTTGACACACAGCTTGATTATCAAACACTGTGATCCTGTAATAAGCATTAAATGTATTATTGAAGCCACGAAAAGGCAAGCGGCGACAAATAGACAACGAAATAAATAAATAAATAAATTTTTGTGCGTTATGTAGTACCTGAAAAAACCAATCAAGACGCAAACACAGGCACGAAAAAAAATTTACCTTCAACAATTCAATTTAACAATTTAATTCGTCAATGTTTTTTCTAACTACCCGTGCAGTGGTTCAGCTGCTAACGTTTTCAATAAAACAAAGCCCCTCCATGCTAAAAAATCATGTTTCATTTAAAATATGTCGATAATTATTGCAAAGATCCATCTGAAAGGTCAACAAGAGCAAAACAATTGATAAACAATGAGTATAATTTGATCCATTCTTATCAATGGTCAATAAGAGCCCAATGCCACGGGGACCGTGGGTCGTTTTTCTAAATTAGCAATCGGAAAAACCGGTAATCAACGCAGAGACTTACTTCATAAAAATTGCATCCTTTGCCGTTTGATTCTCGTTGATGATCAGCCGTTCTGTGACGCTTGCGTCCAGGTCTCCATAGAATCGACCAATCTTTGCAAAACATGATGAAAAACAGTGTTCAAAATTACAAAACATTGCAAAAGCAATTCTTCTACAAGACTTCAACAACTTTTCATTACCCTACCTTTTTTACCTTCTAAAATTTGTGATGCTCATAGCCTGACATTGAACTGAATCAATAACAAATTCTGGCACCAGCTAAAAAAAGGCGCTAATTCAAACAATTTATTCAATTTGAATTTACTGAACACAAATTTATATGACGCGCTAAAAATATCAGAGTTTTGCAAAGCATTGAGCCTCGAGTGCATAAAAAAGTAAGTAAAGAAAGGCTAACCGTTCAATCCCCGTCACTACAGCTGAAAAATGCAGCACCTATGGTGGTGCTAGAAAAAATGTCATCTTAAATTAACGGTTGCTATGTCAACAACGTTTGATTGGTAGGTTTCAGGGTCATGACCCACACACATCCAATCATCATAATTACAACTATTAGCCATCATTTAAATCAACTTCCGCTTTTGCTAGAAAGATCCTTCCTTCTTTGGTATTGTGCTAGCTAGTGCATGCGTGATCTAAGCTTGTGATATCTATGTAACTGTTACCTAAACTCTCCCCCGCTGCTGAATGAGAAAATAGCGTTTAATTTTTTAAGTGAGAATTTAAGCACATACGTTGATGTCGTCTTCCGCCAGAACCACATAACCATGACTGTCCAGAATATAACAATCAATATTCTGAAATTACAGAACACTTATTTAATTTTAGTACTGATCAAACAATGCAATTTATATCCGCAATCAGGGCTGGATTTAGACACACACAGGGGCCTCCATCGCGAACAAAAATAATAAATGTTTAAATGTGGAATCATAGATTTTAAAAAGAAAAGTACTAAAAGTAAGGTCAGAGTCAGAGATGAACATCACTGATAAGAAAGATCTCAAAAGTTTCATCAGAATGGAACTCCCCCTCCCCTCCCCGGTCATGAATTTTGCACTGAAAGGAAAAAAGAGGCTTCCATCACTGTGCTGCATATGGGTAATCCACCTAAGTAAATCCAGCCCTGTCCGCAATAATAGACAGCCATTTAAATTCTTGACTCTATGAATAAAAATGAGCGAATGCAAAAACACCTAATTTACATAAAATAAAATCACCATAAAAGACAATGATCAACTAAATATCAAATCAAAATAGCACAAATAGCACTTTTTCTATATTCGAGAATTGAAATTTACAGACATTGAGAATTTAATCCAATTTGTTCTTTGAACTTCCAAGCAGTCAACCACAGATCATAGATGACTTTTAACGATAATAGTAATATTTATAATTGATTCAGAGTCGGTTTCGGCGTCTCACGGCGCTGTCGCAGACATTGAGGCAGGTTCCTTGACCGTTCGAGGCGCATGGATCTCTTGCAGCGGTCGCGGTGAACACATTTCTGAAAGTGGTATAGTTCATCTGCAGGCCCGCCACGGCCGCGACCGCTGTTTGGCTGCGGTAGTCCGTGACGTATACGGGAATGCTGACTGTGATTAGTCGGAATTCTGATTTCTCAGACATCGCGGCACTTTTACCTGCACAGATTAATAGCCGGCGATTACGTTTAATAAACACTCATCGAGAAGAAACACGGAAGGCAGAATCGTGATTAGAGAATTTAGAAAATTGCGGTGGCATATACGTGAAATTTTTGATCCGTGTAATATTATGTACCGTGTTTTGATTATTTATGCATGATGGTACATAGAAAGACATTGCTATCCAGTTATCGAGAAGAAACACAAATGTATCCAATATCTATACATGATAAAAAAAATTAAATTCCTATACATTTTATTCAAAATTCAGCAAAATATGAACCGATTCCTGACAACAAATTCAATGTTGAATCTCAAATATATCATCATCATAATTAGATGTCTAAAATATAACACAAAGGCATCCAGGGAAACAAAAAAATTTGGGTACAAATAACTGCCTCATGCAGGGCCAACTGCAGATAAATTCACTTCATCACTCAAGGTCAGAACTCCATCATTAATGAGCAAACCTGAATAGTGTGGCGATGAAACAGTGAGAATTTCACCATTTTCCACCGATCTTGCGTAGTAAGGCCCGTACACACTCGACGAACTAACTACAGAAGGTTGCAAATCACTGCAAAATTCAAAAATATAACACTGAATACAATAACTTCTGGCCCATACAGTAACAAAATCATTAGATTTAATTAAGACACTGCACCACATTAATACACATCACAGCGAGGCTCTGTGGTGTAGTGGTTGAGGCATCAGATTTCGAGCCCAGAGGACCTGGATTCAAGTCCCCGCGCCAGCAACTATGAAATCATGCGTTACAGGCCCTTCAGCAAGGCTGTTAAACACACAGTGTCGCTAGCTGCTAACCCCGTACCAGATAATTATTTATTTGGTTGGCGGCAGGAAAGGCATCCGGCGGCAAAACCCAGCTCCTGCAGTCCTCATCAGGGCGCATACGTCTAAACCTGCGTGAAAACATGGACATTGACAAAATAGACAAAAAAAGGCAGTTAGTTAGTTTTTAATACACTGTACCAATAAAATTTGCATTAAACCATATTAGACACCATGAAAACTGGTTGAAGGTGCTCAGACCACATGTACCACATTTCATTAATACTACATTTATCCTACAATTAACATTTGAAAGCTAGTTTGATATATTACGTCTAAGGGTCTCTTTCAACCATGTATATCTTGCATGCATTTTTTCATGAAATTTTGCATACAATTTTGCATGCAATTTTGCATGCAACCGTGTTAAGGCGGACGGATCCACGACAACGACTTCCTTACCTGGGTTTCATGCACGGCTTGCATGAAACCCAGTAAAGGACATTTTACATTGTAATTTTCTTTAAATGGTTGCATACAAAATTGCACGCAAAATTGTATGTAAAATTGCATGCAAAATATGCATCGTGGAAAGGAGGCCTAAGAGCGTATTATGACGTGAGTACGCACGCAGCGCTGATGTTAAAGTTCCAGTGTCGGCTGAGTCCACTTTTTGTTCCAACGAATACAGTACAAGTCTCGCAGCTGTTGACAAAACATGAAAATACTTAAATTTGGATCCTACCAGTAGAACAAATAGTAGGCAATCCTATAAAAGTATTCCCTAACATGGGATTACTGAAATTAGTGTTAGAGGTTAGGGGGTAGTTAAGGATTAGTTTAGAGTGAGTTTAGGATTTGGTCAAGGTGTAATACCTCATTGGTTTTGCTGCATTATAGTGAAGAGTTTGAACTAAAATATCTGACTAGGGGTTTAGACAGTTTCATTTTATTGTTGCAAGGTAAGGTTTACGACTGGTCATTTTATTATTGCAATGTTTTGTAGCCACCAACATTAAATCAAACTTAACATTGCATTAAACATCAACAACCAAATTAAACAACTGTACAAAACAATATTTTTAGAATATGAATGCATAGCATTTTTTGATCATAACTGAAACTTCAAAGCTTTGGATGTGGAGAAGGTCGCGTTATTTGCGTTCAGGTCTCGATTGAGTCGCCACAGGTTGTAGACGTCTAGAGTGATGTGGGCGTCAAACAAGAAGTGCTCCACCAGATCCTGATTGCCTTATATATCACAAATTGCACAGAAAAGTACTCTAAAGTAATGGTTACACAACTGTAACATATTTAATTTCCTGGTACATCCTGATAGCACCATAGCAAAAAAAACATAACAAAGTCGAAGCAATATATGCCAACGCTATTCACATGTAGGATGACAGTCATGTAAATAAAATCGTGTATAAGCAATTAAGCATGTATCACTCAACATGTAAGTCAACATGTCATTACCGCATGTAACAATCGCAATAAAAGCAGTTTTTACCTAAATTTAAAAGGTCCAATCATTTTGTTATCTCAACAATTTAAATCACACATATTAAACCGAATCTGCTTAAATTTTATGATTAAATAGTCCTAGCAAAAAACCGTTCTTTTCGGGCAGCCGCTCAAGGCTAGTGACGGAGACAACCTGGTGAAAGCGGTACTGCAGGGAAGAATTGAAGGGAAGCGTTGACGTGGGAGGCGGAGAATGAAATATGAAGATAACATCACAAAGTGGACGGGTCAACCTATGGAGGCTATTGTCAGAAAAGTAGAGGACCGGGAGAGGTGGAGAAAGATTGCGGAAGGTGCTGCGAGGGCGCTACAACATCAGTAATGACGGCCGGCGAAAAGAAGAAGAAGAGCATAAGCAAAGAAATTATCTAGAAGAAAGAAAAAAGCAGAAAAAAACTAAAATATTCTTAGAAAGTAAAGAATGCTGAACTGCGTCTACGAAGTATAAATTGCGTCATAACAAAAAGATTCTCCTAGCTAAATCGAGGCTAACTCAGTCAAATTTTAAAAAAGATTTCAAATTTTAATCGTAAATATGATCATCATATATAAAGATGGCCAAGCTTGAACATTCAGATAATTAAATGTTTAGTGAGCAACGGGCGCTCAAAGCAATAAAAGCTGGTAAAGCTGTACGCTAACCGCAGGCAAAGAATCACAGATCAGTTAGGCTTCATGGCACTGGTTAACTTGATTTTTGTAATTTTAGCAAAAAGTTTTGAACGCAAACATATTTATGATACAAGAAAAAAATTCAGATATTCTGTTGAATTTTCTCTTCTACTATGTCTTCAAATATGAAACGCAAACATTGATTTTTACCTCAGTTTTCTTGCTATCGCCATGGAATTGTTTGTCGACGCACTCTGTATCATGCTAATTCTGTGAGCCTAAACTCTTAAATACTAATATGACTTACATATACTTAATATACTTAATACACTTAT
>JAQIWG010005898.1:0-13948 GCA_034695025.1 Chamaedrilus cognettii | reverse complement strand
GCCCCTCCCTCGGCAGCCCCTCCCTCGGCAGCCCCTCCCTCGGCAGCCCCTCCCTCGGCAGCCCCTCGGCAGCCCCTCGGCAGCCCCTCTCTCGGCAGCCCCTCGGCAGCCCCTCGGCAGCCCCTCGGCAGCCCCTCCCTCGGCAGCCCCTCGGCCCGCAAGACGCGTCCTAGGAACTGTCGCTGCTGGGGAGCTGTGTAGTGTGTAACCCAGCGATGCTCTGATGGCGCCGTCAATAACGATAGTAAACGTGCGTGAACGTCAGGCCTACTCGCGTATTTATAAACTGACTCACAATTCATGTCGACCAACTTGACCTGAATGGGTTTCAGCGTCGACGCGATGATTACAAAATTTGATCGCGTTCAAAATTATAGACAACAGCGGGGGGGGGGGGGGAGGTGCTTGAGACTCCATGCAGTGTAATCAAAGCTTCAAGCTGTCGGTTTGCATGCATGGTTGGAGGGGTAAAGTTGGATTTTGCCACCGGGGCGTTGCGTTTTCTATTATCATTATTGGGGGCGTTTTTCCCTCTGCCCCCTGTGTCGGCGTAGGGCTGATGCTATTGGCTACAATAAAAGTAACAGTTGCTGTGTCAGTGGTTAAAGTGGAAAGCAAGAAGTGAGGGGTCCCATATTTTTAAAACAGCCCACTAAGTTATAATGGCAAAATAAATGTCTTTTCTATGCCATTTTTAGGAGTGCGTGACCCCTAGTCGGATATTTGATCGGTTTTGCGGCTCTGAGCGGCGCTGCAGAGCGGCTCTCTAGCGGCTCTCAGCGTCCGTCATGCAGATCCCTTAACATGGCATATGCTAAGTAAGTAAGTCTACCGTAAATGTAGATGATTCTGGTCTTTCGTTTATGGAACAGGATATTATTGAAAGTGCCGGGTCTCACATTCGAGGTGCCGTGTCCAACATTGGAGGTGGCGGGTCCCTAATATGAGGTCCCGGGTCTCAGACCCGGCGGGACCCGGCCCACTTTAACCACTGGCCTGTGTAATAATGTGTGTACTAGCCTAATTTCCACCAGCGTGAATTTCCATCGATTCTTGACACCCTCTCTCCTACCACCTAGCATGTAGGTGAAGGAGAAAGTTTCACAACGGGCGGGAGGGGCGGGGTGGTTGATCGGCCATGTGTGTGGTCCGATATTGCCGCTCCGCTCGGATACTTCGCCAGCTGTTGATCGCCCGTTCCCGCTCCCCGCCTCGAGTCACGCTGCAGGGCGCGTAAGCGGGGAGAGTAGCGCGATGTTATGAACGTCGCGCGCCGCGGGAACTGATGTCGCGGTCCCTGCGCTAGCTGTGAGCAGGAGTAGAAAGAACGCAGTTGCGTCTTCTAGCCACACGTCTACAGTGTGGCAGGATCTTATCAACGCAAGATCCTAAATTACGGGCTAGAGTATGCATGCATTAATGTAGTCGTGAAAATTGTAGCGGTAGCGAAAATGTTGCGTTGTAGTTGGGGATGAGATTTAATTAAGCCGATTTTCGCGCTGCCAAGTTGTCGCTGTGTAGGTAAAAGAGAAAGCGATTCGCAGACAAAAACGGTTTCGTCATCGGTCGCGAATCGGTTTTGACTTTCGATCGCTTTATGATCACATTTGTTGTATAGTTCCGAGAACGTTGGCGATATAGGCTACAGAATGCACATGGCAGACTGCGTCTTGGCACCGGCGTCTGCCTGGCGCTGCGACCGTTGGCGCGTTCGCATAACAGTCCTAGTGTTGAAGCATTGTACAGCCTACAGCGTCACATTGCTCGACATGAGGAATTCACTTTTGCAATTCCTTCGCTGGATATCATCGTCCAGAGATAGCCGTTTGTTTGGCAGTGCTTGACATTTTTGATATCAAAAGTTAAAATTGAACGTTTCAGTCACGTTTTTAGTGAAAAAGTTTCAAAAAACCGTTTTCGTGTTGGTGAGTTCACGCGATCACACATTTCTATATTTGATACCATCGCTAATTATATTGAAATTAATGCAAAGCTGCAAAGTATGTTACTATTATAGTGACGTGTCTATAGTGTTGCATTTTTGGAATGCATCATATAGTAAATCACATGGTAAGCATAAAAATCGCGTATGAAATTTGTTCCTATCCGAAAGGTTCGGGTTCTTCCCGTCCCACACGCGCAGTATAAAATCCCTTCGACGCCACACTGCGTACAACACGGACTGTGCGGCATGTAGTTAGGAGAGTCTGGTCACGTGTTCGGGACTTCATCCGGAACCCTACTTCCGGCACGTGTCCGTGAAGTTGGTGGGAGGGGTGGGCGAGGCGGCTTCCGGTGGTGGCAAGTGGAGCGACTGGAATAAATCAATGGTGGTGCGCGTCAGTGCAGGAGAGCACGCGGAACTTGCTGCGTCTGTGGATAAATGTACGTTGTATAAGTTACTGCGGGCTTACGTCAGTGCGTGCATGTGTTTGCTTGCACGCGTCAGTCGCTGCAGTATGCCCAGGCCTACATGTATGCCCAGACGTATTACATGTATGCCTAGACGTATTAAATGTATGCCCAGGCGTATACGATGTAGAACTACACGCTACTGGTGCTGCAGTCGACACTTGTTGACATAGCGCACTCTCAATGCTGGAGCAGGTATCGCGACGTCTAGCGCTCATCGCAACATTCTTGACACGACCATGTGCACACAACGTCTGTAGTTTGTGTCAGTGGGCTGCCTCTTGAATGTAATTAATGGCTTAGTATATAGCTGATTTCTTAAAATAGGATTTAAAATCCTGTTATCGGATCAACTACAGTTCTTGTTCAAAATGATCGGACTTGGCTCGCCTCCCGCCGTTCCGCCTCCACGCCTCAGTGCGCGGTGAGTGAGTACACCAGCCCTCCTGCACTCAATGACCTCCCCAGGCATCCCTCAACGCGGGGGCAGGCCCCCCACCAACAGCGCTGATCGCAGGACCCCCGGAAATGGTTGCTTGCCTGGCGCCACATCTACTCCTCAGCCCCCCCAACTCAACACATGCAGCGGCGACTCTCTTAGAGCAGCGGCGGGGGGCACGCAGCCCCCAGGCCCCCCTCCCTACAGCCCCGACTACAGACAGAACTCTCACCGCCCTCCCACTGACGATATCCCACCACAACAGGGTCACGTGACATTCTCCCCCGCCAGCGCAGCCTCAAGGGGCACCTCCCGGCGCACCTCTGTCCCCTACCTCCCCCGTCCGCCCGACCCTGCTGTCGCCCCCTCAGGGGGAGCAGACGCAGCGACTCTCAACGCCGCCGCCTGTCACAACTACGCCCACCTGCGGGAGGAGCGCTACGCCCCCTGCTCCCCCTCCCACGGCGCCCTGCCCCCCTACAACGCCCTCTCCCCCTCAGCCTCCTCCCGATCTCTCTACCAGGCCCCCATCCACAGTCGGTCCTCCAGCCTCACGAGTATCAAGAGTCTCAGTGCCCTCAGGGACCGCTCGGTCGAGAGGGGCTCCCCCCTTGGGCCGGCAGGGTCTCCCGGGGGACACCACCACCGCTACCTTCCCTCCAGGGCGGCACCCCCTTCGTCTAACGGGTTTGTGCCGCCAGGGTACGCCGTAAGGGAGAGGGACCAGTCGCCGAGCAGGGGGGCAGGGGGGGCAGGGGGAGCAGGGGGGGCAGGGGGAGTGAGGTACCCCCCGAGCGTGCAGGCGCTCAGTCGGAGCCTCGTCCGCTCGCAGTCCGTCGATCATCAGTTCATCGCGAGGCAGCTCGCGCCCTTCTACCCCGCCTCGCCCCCCTCAGGGACCGGGGGGGCCGGGGGGGCAGGGGGGGCAGGTGGGGCGGGGGGAGGGGCGCAGAGGGGGGTGCCGCGGGACGTGATGGTGCTCGAGCTGCAGGCACAGGTGCGCCCTTTATGCATCATTGTCTATGACAGTAACTAATCTATTAATAAAACCATAGAAACAGCCCCACGCAGCCAGAAATTTATCGGTTGAAGCAGCTAAAATTTAGTTGCTGGACCAGTTGTATTACCTGTTGCTAACTACGCTATAAAGTTCCGTTATTGAGACAAAGACTTCAGAAACAGAACTGCCTTTGAAGGGCAAAACTTGGCAGTGTCTGTCGGCGGAGTTGGCAGAAATGAATTTTTAAAATCGCTAGCTTTCAACTCGGTTTTATAAGGCTTGCACTGCTGTGCCAGCATTATGACGGACTCATCAATGCCCCCTAGCTCCCCTTCCCCTGTATCGGACACTGCGTGCCCGCAGGTTACGGGCTTGAACCGCGCCTGCTGGCTGCTCCACGAGGACCTGGAGCGCGCCCGGGAGCAGCTCGGCGCGAGCCTCGACAGCGTGCGGCGCTTCTGGAGCCCGGAGCTGAAGCGGGAGAGGGCGCTGCGCAAGGAGGAGAGCGCCCGTCTGACTGCGCTCAGTGAGCACGTCACGGCAGCACTGCAGGCCGCCAGCCAACTCGTGAGTGGTGGGCTCTCATCGCCGCTCTTCTTCTACTTCTTGTTGTTTGTCGATTTTGCAGTATAGAGTTTGCGGTATAGTATTTGAAGCTTTGCGTGTGTAGGGCAGTACTGCCTTGGGGACACTGCTGGTTCTTAAAAATGCAATAGCAATCATTTGGATGAGAGCTGAGAACTGGTTGTGGCTGCTGCATCTTTTATCTTAGTTGCACGAAAAGTAACGAAAAGAAAATTTAAATTGGAAAATTTTTGAGAAGTCAATGTCTAATTTATGCATTAAAAATTTAGTATGCTGAGATCTGCTAAATGAGTCTGTTCCTAAATCCTGCCTTTCTGTTTTTAATTCCTGCGCTGAAGACATAAAACATTGTAGCTGTGCGATGGTCAGACTTCCGATAACTTGAGCGTCGTGCATTGAGGGCGCCATATGCTGCCGGTGTCTCACGGCGCAGCAGTGCTGGGCCCATCAGGGCCGCCGACGCCTCGTCTCACGCGCGGACGTGACAGTGATCATTTCCGGTGTCCGTTCCCTTCAAGATCACGTGACGCTCTATTCTTATACGCTCAATGTCAGAGACACGTAGGGCTGTGCTTGGCTGCGAGACTTGAATCTGGATAGTGAGAGTACTGGAGGTCAGGTGCAGGCCGTTCTGTTCTCACTTCTTGTTTTTCACACGATAAAGTCAACGACGTGCACGTGATTATTATTCGATCGATTCGTATACCGAAATAATTCTTGGCAGACAATTCTTAGCAGGCAATGATTAGCCTACAACTGTAGATGTCAACTGGCGCCATCATGTTATGGAATCAAATGTTGTTAAATTCGGATGCATATGCCCACAATTATTTAGTACATACTGCGGGTTATGCATCATATAATTTGCAACTTTGAGTAGTAAGTGAATAGGCATAGGCCTACTGCGATGCAGTCAAAAAGCATTTAGCCCAAGCTGTCGAGTTGCATTCAAACGAACAGCGAGGCCTGCCCTCCATCGTTAGGACAATAATGTTGACTGTGGCGCCGGAAACTAGGTGAGAAACTGAGAGATAAAGATGTTTTTAAAACGTGTGGCTCCTACTCTTCGCGAGTGCGTTTAGTGTGTGAACAACTCCATCTGCTTATCATCTCCCTACACTGACTGACCACACATCTCTGGACCCAGCGAGGCGTGCACTTAATGTCGATAAGCAAGCCCGAGTTGATAGCTTGACGCTGTGAGGCCGGGCCACCCATCAGACGCGAGATAAAACAAGGGAATGCTTTCTAGTCCGCACACTCGCGTTTTATTGAAAGCGGAAATGCAGAGAATAAAACTGGTGTCGCGCTGCGACTTGTAGGACTCGCAATCTATGTGTGGGACAAGGAAAGTGTTACCGGAAGCTGGTTCTGGACTGAGCTCAGGTTGTTTGTTTTGCTATTTGTCTTCGATATATATTCACTGTAAGATTTTTGTAGTCAAACACAGAATAATTGTAGGCACTCTCGCCAAGTGTTGTCCGGCACCGATAGACCTTCAACGGTCAGTGACTGCTTTCCTTGCAGCGCAGACAATAATTAGATTACACATAGAAGTTCTCTCAGAGGAATGTCTAGAAGACTTTCCTTGAGAGCATTTAATAGTCAATGTCCAGATTAGGTTGTACATTGAAATGGCTAGTAAAACGACGGACATCTTTGACCTTCTTTACACAGCGTGTTTGTTCAGTATCTCTCTCGATTCTTTCTTCCTCCTCCATCTCTAAATCACCCCCCCCCCCACTCCACCCGGTGAGCTAGTCCACACACACTCGACACTTGACGGGTAGACGAGTTCTCAAGACGCAGCTTGTTTGTCAGCGGCTCTAATTGCTGCTTCCACCGCTCACGCACACTCTCTGCACTGCATGCGGCACTCATATTATGGGCTACAGCTGGCTGCTGCACTCCTATATCTCTGGCTGCACTTCTATAGCTGGCCGCATGTCTCCCTGGCTGCACTGCTGTAGCTGGCCGCACTCGTTGCTGCACTTGTTGTATTGAGGTGCAGCGGGAGGTATGTGGACCACGCGCGGACTCCTGCCTTATATCTATGGAGTGCCAGGGGGACCAACCCCCTAAATATTAAAAATGGGGGAGTCCACCCATCAATATAATTACAGGATGCGGCAGCCAAGTGTGACGAATTTTAACAATCAATTCTTTTTCATTTTGTAACCAATTGAAATAAATTCTACACTACATAGTTATCGTAGAAGAAAGATGGGAGTTTCTTGTTTCGAAATATTGTAAGGACATGCTCTCCCCTGCCCCATCCCCTCGGTCAGCGAGCTAACGTTTTGACGAGAAAATGGCATCGTCATTTTTCAGAATACCGTGACCACCCCCCCCCCTCCCTAGGTTGCCACATACTGAACAACGTCTCGCCCGCTCACACCTAGCGAGCACGGCTGTATAGCGAGTGCGCTGAGCGCAGACGTCGTCCCATGGGACCCGAGCGAATAATTATCTGACCGCACCGCGGCGCGCGTATATGCTGTGTACTGGGTCACTCTGCAGGCCTGAAGACCGCGCATGCTGGAGGTTATATAGCTCTGGCCTGTAGACCGCGCAACTGTATACCACTCTGGCCTGTAGACCGCGCAACTGTATACCACTCTGGCCTGTAGACCGCGCAACTGTATACCACTCTGGCCTGTAGACCGCGCATACAGTATACCGCTATAGTTTAGGCAATTACGAATATTGTGGGGCGGGGTGTGCTATGGCAATAGGCCCATCGAAGAATTTTCTACTTGTTTTATTTCACGTTCCAGGCATGACTGTAATAACAACAGCTGACGTTCCTTTGATCTTAGGTGCCCTCAACGTGACCAGTAGGCTGCAATATTGCCAAACAATGTCGCCACTAATGCTGCCATTAGTAGCTAGGTATACGTATAAACACGTGCCGACGTCCCGTGTCCAGAAGTGCGGTGCAATAAGTGCCGACGTCCCATGTCCAGAAGTGCAGTGCAAGAAGTGCCGACGTCTCACGTCCAGAAGTGCAGTGCTAGAAGTGCCGACGTCCCACGTCCAGAAGTGCAGTGCAATAAGTGGCGACGTCCCACGTCTAGACAGTGCAAGAAGTGCCGCGCGGACCTTATATTCCCAGCAGGCAGATTGCGAGCGCGATGAAAGATGGAATCGTTGCGCAGATTTGTCCAGCATGCTGTAGGCACGTGTGCCACTGTCCAACGCCCCGACACACCAACATACGCGCTGGTCTGTATCCCGGCAATGCTGGAGGCGGATGTGGAGGCTGCTATCACGTGTGAGGTTGGCGTGGTTAAAGGCTCTAGAGTGTTGAATGCAAATCTGGCAGGGAATGGAGGTGCCGACCCGCCTGTGGTCTGTATGGCAGGGTACGATTTGCGCATTTGTAAGGGAATGAAGCTTATTGCAATGAATGCGAGATAATGCGAGACAGTTTGGCCTGAGTTAAACGTCGTGTAGGCTAACGCAAACGTTTTAGACATCCTTGTGCAGTGTGTGGTTTGAGAATGACATTGTGTCCAATGTAAAAGAAATAACTGTCAAAATTTTAAGAAAGCAACATAAAATTTGCGTATAAGTTTGATCATATTGTATGCTTATGTATTCAATTCATCATCACACGTACATACCTCTGCAGCATGTCTGTCTGGCGTTTATACATTTATGCTCCCCTTCGCTACAAACCACGCTTCTTTGAGTGGCGCGAAATAACCTAGAACCCACTTTATTCTTATCGGTCACGCGATATACCTGCTTATATTGCTGCCGTTATGTTGCGGACTTTATTGCCCCGGTGATTCGTCTCGCCTCAGTAGTATGCCTCCTCGGCTCGTAACAACTCTTATCGTGCATGCTCAAATAATGTTGTTCGCTCTACAGGACCTGAGACCGCTCCACTCACTTGACGTCTGTTGTTGCGAATCCATTTTGTTTCCTTGTCGGAGGCGAGTCGGCTCCGTGGTGTGTATTTGAACTTTCCTGACCCCATGCATTGCTATACGTGAGCGACAGTGAGGGAGTTGAAGCAGAGTTGCAGCTAGCTAGGCGAAACGAAACAGCGAAACGAAACAGTGATTGAAGATTTTAAAATCACACTGTAGAAAGATCCGATGGAGATATCAGCAATTGAAAGATGTCGACTTGAAGCATTGCATTGGTGAGAAGCAATAACAGCCACGTGCTTGGCACGGATGAAGACTGAAGTTGATCGAAAGCGAATTCTGACTAGGCCCATTGCGTGTAGACTAACATAGTAGCATTGGTCTGCTTTATGAAAGCCACGAAAAAGAAATCTACTGGTCACTTTGAAACTGTCTCTCAAAGTGAGACCGACGCTATGTCTATGGTATTGTAATAGGTCTACACGTTGTGTAGCGTTTCTCTGGTGATCTGAAATGCCGCAAATCATGACAGTGTTTGATTTAAAGATCTGCATTGTAGGTATTGCTTGCTGATATATTTTCTTGATCTAATATCAGCTTGTTCTATTCTCAGCTTGACCTAATCTCAGCTTGACCTAATCTCAGCTTGATCTAATCTCGGCTTCACTCATTTCCATTACACAGCTGCAACAGATCACCGATCAGCAGCCGGACCGGGGGTGTGAGCAGATTTAACGGTTGAGGAAGAGAGATCTAATCCAGCCTCACTTCCCATTTGTACATGACGAAATTCAGAAAAAAAATTCCTGGGCCAAATTTAACGCGGAAAAATTATAAACACAAATTAATTACTGAGGTGGGGAGTGGCTATCCCCCGTAGCCCCCCCCCCCTCCTCTACCTCCCTAGTCTGGGTTCTTAATTTTCCAATCCTTTTTTCCTGCATAATTACAGACGCATCTCGTTAATCAGAACCCGATATGTGGAGCTAGCCGAGGCTCGCAGGAGATAACGGAATCTGCGCCAATCGCTCTTCGCACTTGCTAATTTGCATACCGGGTGGAGCAAATTCTAAAATCATGATCAGAATCTTAAACATACCCTTACCCTAACTCAGCCCCTAATCAAAATCTTAACTTATTCAAGTTTCCAACAGTGTTGATTGAAAGGGCTATTCCAAAATTGTATTCCTATTACTAAGATTTTCAAAACAAAGATTTGCCTCAGTAGATCGTATGCAAATTAGCAAGAGCCGTGAGCGATTGGCGCAGATTCCCTTCTCGTGCCCGCTGCACGGCGCTGCAGTCATCAGCGCACGGAGACGACGCTTGGATCCAATACGGCGAGTAGAGAATTTATAGATTGGGCGCGTTGCAATTAATCGAACTGCTGCTGCTGCTAGCGGGCCGCAATCGGGGCCGACGAGAAGTGGGCGGGCCGCTCTGCGCGGGGGGGGGGGGGTCCAAACGGGAAGGGGTGGGTAATGCGTCCAAACGGCGAGGCTAGCGAAACGGAGGAGCAAAGTAATTTCTCGATCAAAATTGACTTTACGTATCTCAAATACGGTAGTGGTCTTTTCATATACATGTAGGTTTGCATTGCACATAGAATTATGTGATGCATTTACTCGTATTTGGGCATTATTTCTTTCTGTGAGTTTTGCTGATGTCTCTGCGCTGTATCAACATTGACTGGGCCTACGGCACGCAGAGATGATGTCTTACTGTCGTGATTACACGCATTGATCTATGATTACATGCACTGATCTATGATTTCATGCACTGATCTATGATTACACGCACTGATATATGATTTCATGCACTGATCTATGATTTCATGCACTGATCTATGATTACATGCACTGCGACAAACGCGTGTCGTTCGTCGTCTTGTTTGACTTGAGCGCGTGAGCGGCTCTCGTGACATGGCGATCGTGACTCTGCGACCAGTTGACAGGCGCAGCCGGTCTCGCGTTTAGATCGAAGTCAGCAGCTCGCCCTTCAGCCTTGTACAGGCTACGCCTGGTCTTAGTGGATGACGAACTAATCAAGTGTATCGTAGATACATGATTTTTGTGCCTTTGTGTGCGTTAGGTGATTTTTTCGGCTAGTATAATGTACCGTCACAGTCATTTTTAAAATTAGCAAATTTGAAACGACCTAACAATTTTTGCAGAGAGAACTCAGAGTTGAATAGGGTACCGCTTTCCCCCCCCTCCCCCTTGGACTCGACGGGGCGTCTCCACTGCTTCTGAATCTGTCATAAATCATATATTTTCCGTCGTATTATAAAAAAAAAACTATTTTTGGTTGGGTCAGTGGCCAACTTGTTGCGCCTTCACGGCCACTGTTTGTGCTGAGGCTGTTGCTGGTTAGATTTGTACTCCCGCAGGCCCTTGTCTTCCATCTAGTCCCTCACTGTAGTCCCTTGCAGCACTCCACACCTCCCTCGCGACCGCTCAGACTCAACGCGGAACAGTTTGCCCAATATTTACTTTTATCGCGCCATCTCGCGGGCTGGCCAATCGTTCGTTCAGGGTGGAGAGAGGAGGATTGACGGGACGTAGGACGTCGGCGCGCCGGGGATTAAGTGTGTGCGTGTAAATCATGGGGCCCGCCGGGTCGCGCGCCAACCTCTGATATGGCAGAACAGAAACATGATGTGTCCAAGCACATGCTAACGTTAGGCCCGAATCAGGATCAGATTTGTCGAGCAGCGTCGACGCTGCTGGGCAACAGTAGTTACCAAGTTTTCCGATAACTAAACTCTGAAAACTTCGTTTCGTATTGAATATTTTCACCCTTTTTTGTATTTGAGAAATTAATAGTGTGGAATTGTCATAGATAAATAACATTTTGAACTGGTTTTTTTTATTGGCTTAGGCCTACCAATTTTTGCATCTTCGCTGATAAACATTTCAAACCTGCGCTATTCGTTACGGAAGGCAAGTAGAAGAAATGTCTGGTGAATCCAAAGCGTCAGATTTTTGCGTTTTAATCTTCTAAAGCCTCGCATTCCAATGACTTTTCTAACCCTCGATCCATCTTCAATTCTCCCTCCTGCACATCACTCCAAATTCTCTCACTCTGTACCTACCCCCACGCCCCTCCCCCCCCCCCTCCCCCATAGCTCCCCCCCCCCACCCCCGCGGCAGTCATCCGTCAGCGGTAACGACAAATTACACGCGGTATCGTTTATCGCAGTTATGGATTGGGGATAAAAAAACTCGCTCAGAGCGAGGATTTTGAACGGATCAAAGATAGAGCCAGTACTAGCTGGCGGGGGGGAGGCTGTTGACTGTAGTGTATGGAACGGGGGGAAAGGGGTGAGCATTCCCGGAGCGTGGAGTTATTGAAGGCCCGTGTTTGTGGGATATGACGTCGTTGATTGGTCGTGCGGAACAGTGTCGGCGCGTGATTGGTGCACGTGACTCACGTGACTCAGTGTAGCAGCCTTTGATTTGATGAGTGATTGGACTGAGTGATTGGATACAAATGAATATCGCACTTATTAGCCGAGTTGAGATGTATAGTTGGTGAATTGTGTTACAACGCTGGTCAGATCTATAATGTGTGCCGTCGACTGTATGCTATTGACTGAAGCACACGTTAGAAATCTCCTGCATCTACATTATTGTTGTCGCGTTAAGGATATTTTTGTATTTTTGACGAGCCGACTCTTTTAGAACGCTGATAGTAAACGCTGTTATCTGTTTCAAGCTCATATCTCTGATTGTAAACGCTATTCTGTCGTTTCATCGAAGCATCGACGCCTGCCTCAGTTGCAATGTGTCTCTTTTTCTTCGTTTTGTTGTTCAAGGGAGAATCGAGTTAGGCTACATCTTACAAACGCGACAATTCGTCAGATTGAGCGTCAGCGGACCTATTGTACAAGCAGCCTTGCGCCCTGCAGCCCACACTTCTATCCATACAGACCTACACGGACCAGCAGCAGACCGGAAGTCCGTCGTGTAGATCCATTAAGGGATTGCGACTGTGTACGAGTCCTATAAGCGGATCGGACGCGCTGCGAGGGTGAGATCTACCGGCGCGGAAATGTTCTGATTGCAGTCGGTATCCGGGCCCGCGTCACGTGACCCGGCCCCGTCACGTGACCCTCAGCGAATGAAAGAGCGTCCGGCTCTGAGTTTATTGCGTTATGAGCCTGCAGCGCGCGCCAGCTGTGGCGTCTGGAGCGCCTATACTTGCAGATTGAGTCTAGGAGTGACTGGCGCCAGCGTGCCAAATAAAACTCTTCTTCGAAGGCCATAGGCCTACAATTCGTCTGTGAGTAAAAACCAGAGCAAACAGTGTGAAGAGAAGGGAGACCCGCGGCTGCAAAGGTATGCATGTTTGGATGCGGTATGAAGAAAAGAGAGGAGCAGGACTGGAGTAAGCAAACAAGCAATACTTCCAATACTTCAGTACTCGGTACCGGTATGGAGAAAAGAGCGTAGCAGTACTTGGAGTAAGTGAAGAAGCACGACGTCGTGGTACGGAGCGCGCCCACTGCATGGACTCGGACCGGAAATGGAATTGAGCGTCACAATCCTGCTGGTCACCTCGCGTCCTGCACCGGACACAAATTGGATTTCTGCTCCGGGGTTTGGATTAGGAGCGTGAACGCTGCTTGTTAGCGGGAACTCCCTGCATGGTCGTCTTCGTTTTGTTCCCAGTGCGAGTCCATAGTACATGTAGCACTGAGCGGGTCATGCTGTCTTGTCCATCGCTCTGCAGTGTCATAGCAACCCACAGTACGCATGTACTTTATATGCATAGCCTGATGACTATTGCCGTACATGTAGCCTGGTAATGCTGATATAACCAGGCCTATTGTCGTATATTACATGATATGCTTATTGCCTATAGATATTGCTTGATATGTCTATTGCAAGAAATGTAATGTCTCTAGCTAAAAGTCTGCATCTAGATAACCTAGTAGGATATATGCATGTATCATCATTTAAAGAAGAAACAAGATATTAGAGCCGTTAGCTTGCTAGAGATGTTAACGTGGCACGATAGTTATTAGTATCACAAGATTGCAGTCGACACAAAATAATGTAACGTGTGTCCTTGATTGATCATCCCTCGCCCATACACAATATCCTGTGTACCTACATGCAGAGCGGCGACTTGCTCTCAGCTCGATATTGCATCAGCTCGCGTCACGTGATCGTGTCACGTGACCCTGTCACGTGATCTGATCTGCCGCGAAATTAATGATGACTTATTGGAAAACATATTTAGATATCAAAACGTTTTATTGCCTTGCGTTTCGAGCATTGCTATAATAGTGCTGAGATGGGGCGTTAATGGGGTGCAGATTTGACTTAAATATTCTTCTTCGGGTCATTTTCTTTCAGCATAACATCATCTTGCTCCCAGATGCAACTGTACCGTACACGCGAAGTCGACAGATAATGTCTCATCCGATGACAACGCTATTCTTCTCTCACTTCTATAAGTTCTAATGCACACAGTGCACAGTGACAGCTGCCGAGAGCTGCTGACAGCCGCGCGACGAAAGATATTTCGTCTTGTTTTTTTTCGACTGTCAGCGGCAGACAGCACGTCGCTCATTGGCAATTATTCCTTCTGGGGGGGGGGGGGGGGGGGGGGGGGGGGGGGGGGGGG
>JAQIWG010005897.1:0-13949 GCA_034695025.1 Chamaedrilus cognettii | reverse complement strand
GGACGCGGAAGTTTATGTCGTCTAATGGGCCATCGTCACTGCAGTCGACAAGGGGGCGACGGACCGGAGCAGGATCCCATGGTCTACCAGACCTTCGTGAGCGGTCCATAATTGCGGCATAAAGTTGCCCAGTTTTCAATCGCCGACATCAGCGCCAACTTTTATATCCGCGAAGCGGACAAGTGAAGACGGATGACGTTCTTTGAGACAGATTTAGTAAAGGACGCTTCCTTGAATCCGAAGGAGCAGGGTGAAATTATTACTGAACGGTGAGAAACGGAGGCTATTGACGTCCGATTCCACCTTTTCAGTCAGTATCGACAATTTAAAGTGAGGGATGTAGAAAGTTTTCGCGATGCATTCTGTACCATGCAGCTTCATAGAATAATAATTATTATTATCATTTTAACGTTTATTGAACTAAGACTAGGCCTACAGCGAACCCTAAAACGCGACCGTGCTGCGTTGACCTGTGCGCCCAAATACTTATGTATATCCCAAAACTTATATCAACGGCGGCGAATTTAAAGCGAATTTTTATTTATTTCTGTCAACATAGCCTACCTACAAAAAGTCAAATAAATCGCAGGAATGTAGGCTGATTCCAGAAATGACGATTTTAAAAATCTAGCCTTGTGGCTATAACAGAACTGTTAAGCTACAGCGAATTGGCCTGCTGGGCGCCACCTGGATTTTTCGTCTGACGTCTTTTCGAAGAGAAGTTTGACGATTTTTTTTGTTCTAAGCCTAATCTCAAATTATGTGACAGCGTAAATGAGAAGCTAATCCGTGCATTCAATCCTTCTCCGCACCGTTCCACTATTATTCGAGTAGACTCGTAAAATATTTACGCCGTGCCTCATTACGTATCTTCCATGGCATCCCAAGTTCTCAGCGACACGATGTTAAATTTTGGTAATCTTTCTTTCAAAGAAACAAACTCAGACAATCTGCCGTTATAGATCGAAATACGTCAGCAAGCGCTCTACATTTTATATCACGCGATTTTTACTGCGCTATTACAGTATCGACGTTCAACGAAACAAGGCTAGAGCTACGCGTATAAGGTTGCAATCTAAGATTCAGTACGCCTATAGACGCGTCAAGCCATTGTAGAGACAAAATGCAAGATAAAATTGGGCGCAATTAAGCCGAAGCGATATTGTTAAAGAGGTGAAAATAAGAATGAAAAGGGGCTTCAGGTCATCGGCCTAAGAAGTAAATAGTAGTAGGCCTAGATAGCATAAGCTTATAACATGCGGGCATGATGAGTTATTGACTTATCAGTGCCAAACTGCCCATGCCTATAGGTTGTAGCTCTTCACTTCAGTTACATGTAAATGTGCAAAAAACGGCCGACCTTTGCCGCTACTGAAACTGAATTCAAAAGCAAATATAAATCGCGACGGGCACGAATATAAAATATAAAATCGTTTAAAAAAATCAAAGTTATGACCACGACCGTTGTTCACATTGACGTTTCGCACTACACGCAGTTTGCAGAAAAGCCATCCATCGCGGCTACTGCGCGTAAGTGTACAGTTGCGCGCTATGCAGGCTGGGTGCGCAGCAAAAAGTTCAGGTCTCACAGCTCGTAGATGAGGAATTGACCGCGTACGCAAACGATCGGCGTCATGCGACCCAGCCACTGATCTACCGCAGCGGAACGGACCAGATGCGCGCGTTGCTTCTGCATGCAGCAAGCTGTAACGTAAGAGCTATACTGTTAGAGTTCATTAGACTCTCACCGGGCTTGTATTGTCACGTTTTTGTGTCTATAGTACGGACTGTTGACAGCAGATGTTGATGGTAGCGAGTTCATACGTGAAATGTTTACGGGCCAAGGTAAGCATAGGCTAACATGATGCCGAATTTACATTGTAGCTTAAATCCATTTTCGAGTTGAATGCAATACATGCAGGCCTACGAGGAATGCAACAAGGCAACGAATAGGCTTAGCTGCACTACATCTTTTTAACTTTTTACCTTATCAGTAAGCGCATCGACAAAAAACACTTCGCAACGGATAAACTGCACGCACACTAACGGCTGGTTGCTCGACCTCGATTTGAGCGCGATTTAATTTTGCAGTCCGAATTAACGAAATTTTCTGTTGCTCAACCTCGATTTAATGTGCGAATTAGCAATCTGTAAATTAATTTTCCAATTCGCACATTTCTGCGAATTAAGTGCGATTTAACGGCCAAAACTCGGAAGTCAGTTAAGTTTCAGGATTCAAATATTCACGATATTATTGAACATTCACCACTATTGACACGTATTAACTCGATTAGGGCCTTCCGGAACGCTAATAAAGACCAGGGTTCAGTTATACTTGTGCACATTTGCTAAATCGCACTCAAACCGACGAAAACGTCGAGCAGTCCAAGAATTTCAAACTGCAGTTTAGCTCAAACCGCAGTTTGAGTAATGTGCGATTTACCACATTTTCAAATCGAGGTCGGGAAACCAGCAGTAAGGCGTATCGCCTAAGACAACAGACTGTAGGCAGGGAGACCATGCACAGACGGCGCTCACAGTACTCCGATCTACATACATGTACTTGCCATCTATTGGCTAATGATTTATACACCATACACCACAACTTGTTACATTAAAACAGACTGTCATATCAAGTGGCTTTATCAAGCCATTCATCTCTTTCCTGCTTAAGTTTAAATTGCGTTGTCGCCCAACCTTATAAAGTTCACTATTCTTACATTTAGCCTCATTTATAGCCTCAGTCTTCCTTAATGCTTCTACTAAATTCTTCTCGGTCTTTTTTTCCGATGATCGCCTATCAACAAAATTCGTTAACCGCTTAAACTTCTTTTCGCCTTGTTTCTAATTTCCCCGATGCATTGAGCAAAGCCAGAAGAGCGCATCGTTGGTCTCTCAAAGGCGGAGATCGTTTAACTTCAAGTCCTTCGACGATTGTTTTTATTTTTCGAATTCGTTTCGTTTTGTAAAACTGCAAGTCAATGTCACCAGATCAGAAGGTGCGTACCAAAGTTCTTGACTTTTATTGCGCTCAAAATCGGCAAAATATTGAATTTTGAAAACGTTTAAAATCAGGTTATTCGAGCTTTGCTAAAATTTATCTGGAGTGAAAATTCATTAATTTGATCAGTATTTGCCCCAAGCAACTGATTAAATTATTGGAAGATCATGCAAAGATTGTTTGTATGATTTTGTTTTTAAAAATTGCAACGAGTTTCAAATTGATGCTAATCATGGAATGCATTTTATTTAAATCTTGTTGTGTACGATACCCCGTATTTAAATTGCAGGAGTAGGCTATAAGCATAGCAGCAGGCCTATCTCAAATATTAGCCATTGCAACGTAGGCTTATATATTAGCCGAGATTCTGTAGAAATTTATTGTGAAATTTATTGCAATATTTTCCACTTAAACGCAATGAAAGCTTAATGTTTCAATTCACCAGGGTGTGATTTTGAAATATAGCCTCATTTTCTTAAGTTACTGAACATAAATTTTGTTCCACTACGTACAGTTTCATGATGCTTTATCTAAAACATTACAATAAAATGGATTAATTCACATGATATGATGTTATACGAAGACAAATTTTAATGAAAAGATCATTATCAAAAGATCTCATCTAAATGCTCAATGCATTGCTTTTCATCACGTTGAATCAATTTAGTTTGTTTCAGAATTTAGCTTATTCCAAGGAGGGGATTTTGTATTTTATTTTAATTGCACAAATTCGGTCCCTTGGTAGCCTATTCCGATTGGTAGTCGGCTTCGTTAGAATGATAATGCTAATCAAATATTGCCGCGCCTTTAAAAACAGAGGCATATTTGCAAATTGAACTAATTTTGCCGCTGTAATCATTTCTTGAAAATAGAGCAGCGAGCCATATTAACGCGTTAATTTAAAAGTTGTGACAAGTGTAAGTTTAAACGTTTGCTTCGCCTTCTACTATAGCCTAATCATCAGAGTTCAGTTTAGCCCTTACCAAATAAGAGTAGCTTTACACCTGCTTATGGAACAGGAGTAGTGGACTCTTGTGCCTTTCAAAAAGGAGTAGGCCTAGAGTAGACCTACTGCACCATCGTTTATTTTTACGAGTAATGCTACTCCTACCAATTTCTAAATCCGATTAGAGTTTCAAAAAACGTTGTTTTTGGAGTACTACTCCTACTAAACGTATCCCTGCTAATCATCACAGACAACGCGTTGTATATATGAATTTTTAAAGCACAGTGAAATAAAAAACACGGCACAAACACAAATTAGCACAATCTGCCAGAAAACGTAGACAAAATGCCATAGCGGGGTCACAGTGGGCCATTACATTAAATCATTAAATACTGTAAATTATACAAATTATATTAAAATTATATTATTATATAAATTACGCTACATTAAACTTTTCAATAGGCCTACATAGCTTTATCAAATACATTAGGGTTAGAATTATTACCTTTGGCTGTTGGCTAAGGTCGAATATTTGCGAATATAATTTGCTGTTTTATCCGCTAGCCATTTGTCATTGGTGTCTGCTACAACGAGCCATAGTGATAATAAATATATTACAACGAAAGGCCTAATATTGCATAAGCTGCTCTCGGAACCGTCTGTTAAGTGAACAAATCGAGGCTCATCAATTTTTCAGAGCATTTCGTAATTTTAGTTTTACCTAACATCTAATATTGGAGCCTCTGTACGACACTGTCGCCTCTCAATCATTTAAGTTCTGATGAACGCGGGCGTGTGCTCGTTTCGATATTATTTTAATATTTGGCTTCTATAAAAGTGACTAAAGGCGAAGCTCTAGCTGCACACGTACACGTGCCGCGCCCACGTTAGAATGTAACGTTGACAACCTCGGCTACGGATAATCGTAATCAAATCGTAACGTAAACTAGCCCTAACGCGCTCGAGGGTAGTCAAACCTCCTTGAAAATGTAATTAAAACGTTTTCAAAATCCTTTTTCGTAATCATTTCGTAGTAGCGTAATGTGGCGTCATAAGGTTAGCGCACTTGCTAACTCGGCGAGGCTATTTGCGCGTTGTTAAGAATCGAAAACTGTTGCGAACGTATGCATCAATGGCCTGCGCCCGCTGGGCTATGTTGAGCGCAGTGGGTATCGAAAATAATTTATTGAAAAGACCACTTATTTTAATACCTAACTAATATCGAACAATGAACAGTCTCAGACTAATTAATTCAGTTCAACTTGGCACGGGATGCAAGTTTGATCATAAACCTAAATATAATTACTTAGCGCGAGCTTAGTTCTGCTTAAGTTATTGTATTCCTATTCGTCTTCGCTAGTATAATTGCTCCAAGGCCAATTCAGATTCTCGTCATTCTGTTCCATGTTCCACAGTGTCGCCGTAAATCTGCACGCTTTTTTCCATTTCTTCAAGATCCAAACAAAAAGAGTTTTGCTGCTATTGGCATCGTCTCAGTAGTTAACGAATGCATTGAGACGCCTCACTCACTATAGGGCAAGTAATGTTGCCGGGCTTGCATTGTGCATGGTTGTCGCTGCCTTCACTTGTCTACATTAGCCACTGTGTACGAGGGGACTCGCTGGAGCAAAGGGAAAACAATTCAATTAGGCCTACTCAGAGAATGCACTTATTTATGACCTTTAAAGTTCTTTGCCGAGAATTGTGTTGTCGCACTCTGTTTTTAAGATTGTAGAAAGACGATTTTATTGCAGAGTTCGGGAGTTGAGAGGTTTGCTTAAGATCCGAAAGATATTAGTTCAAATATTCGCCATCTCACCTCGTTCAGAATTTAAATTTTATCAGGGCTACATTTTAAAATTGGTTGAGTCCAGAGTTTTAATGATAAACATACATCGGTACAGATCTCAACTAATTTTAAAATTTTCTGGCGCGACATCTTCGAATAAGTTTTATCCGCAGCGAAATCGTCGATGCATCAAATTAATTGTAGCGCATCCGAGTGATCGTAGACGAATTGACGACTCTATTATTGACGTTTAGAACGTCGATACCTCATAATTACGGCGACAGGGTTACTGGTTCAGTCGAGGCTCTTACCTCAAGCCGCATTGACCGATAACTGATCGATTGGTTACGGACGTTGATACCATTGGTTCAAAATGAAATATCCCTAGATTCTGGACATATTTCGTCCAAAATATCCCTAGATAGCACTTTTTGACGAAGAAATGCCTAGCTTCCATTATAAAATGCGAGATTTTATACAAAAAAATACCCACAGATATAATATTTTTAGATTGCGTTAAAAATCTGATCCCTCAATTACTAAAATGTCTCTAATTCTAGGTACTATATATGCTTAGCAGTGCGTGACATCATTGGTTACGGAATGCAGCGTTCAGTCAAGCCGACGGATTTGTCAAAGGCTCAAAACTACTTCAGTCGAAGTCTGGAATACAAACGTGGTTGCAAATAGCAAAGCAAAACTTGCAAATAGGAGATAGGGGGTCCAATATATTCGTAAGAATTGAACGTGCCAATTCATCGTAAATTAATCCGTGATTAATGAAGCATACATTTTGTGTTCATTGACTATATGTAATATGCGCGTGATGTGAATATATTGCTCAATCAAAGGACTTCAGAGTATCGTAACATATACGCCTCAACGAGCGCCTTTAACATTTTCTCTGTGAATGGAGCCGGATCTCATAATTAATTATTTGAGGCCGGTGGCTTAATTTGAGATGCTATGTCTCTTAAATGAGACAGGAGATCTGATTTAATTGACATCACCCTCACCACTTTAACAACTGCAGTACCAGCGCACTGCAGTTGCGAATTCAGAATTATTTGACAGGAGAAAGTGGGAAAATGTCAAAAGAGAACGTTTTTCGCCCTTGCAAAAATCAGGCCGGGGGGGCGGGGGTAGTCATGACCGATTCTTTCCTAGTTAGAATTTTGCACCGTGACAAACGTCAGCTTTTGCTTTTTTTCCGCGACGGTTACTATGGCTCCTTGTCTATTTCAATATCGCATAACTATTATTCCAAATTAAGTTTCAGAACCCTTTTTGAGGAGATAGGGGGAGGGGTATTCGGATAGGCCTTCAGCCTACTCCTCGCTCCTCCTTCTAGATCCAGGTGTAGCCTACCGCACAGTGTCATCGCTAATAAACGCTGCGCATCCATGACGAGCGCTGCTATCAAAGTCGTTTAGCACAGGTTTTAACTACAGATTTGCTCGATTCGCTGCACTTGCCCCTCGTTTATAAAGCCTGTGGAATGTTTTTTGATAGTTCCATAAGTACTACAAATATTATTTTGAATTGTATGCGGTATTAAAGTGCAGAATAAAATAATGTTGTGCCATATTCGATTTATGATTTCTTTAGATATCGAGTAACCGTGGACTTAATTGTGTTCCCCATTATCGTAGGCCCCTCCTTTCTTTTCTAAAATTTGACGACAACCTCCCAAATTCTTCCCGTTCAGACGTCTTTGATGAGACTTTACTCGTCGGTTTTATAATGACGTCGTGTGTGCAAGATTTTGGAAAATCTTTAGACGTCTCTCTTTCTATAATGACAAGATGTCCATTACTGGAAGGAACTGTCGTCCAGCGACAAGTGGATTTGAATATTTCAGACGCGCGTCCGACAATTACGACGACGTCTACGTCACTGTGGCGTCACACAAAAGCAGATGCCACCGCGGGCATCGTGTCAAGCTGTCAGATTCTACTTGGCTAGTCTCTGTAACGATAGGACTTTCTGACATTCCGGTACGATTTTAGGAGTAATTTGCAACGTGCATTTCTTGCTGATGTTCTAATGATTCATAGATTAGTAATGCTGCGCTCACACATCACGGAGACATCATGAGCACAATTATCATCAAGACGTCGCAAGAAAATAGTTTGAAGGGTTGTAATACGGGCAATCTGACTGTTTAGTGCATCAATATATCATGTTGAATGTTACCGTAGGCCTGCTATGTAGTCTGCAATTTTCGGCTTGTCAATAATTATAGCTCCTCAGAGATGAGCACTTGAGCACGTCATGTAGACGGAATAGGCCAGGCCTATGTCCTGAAGTGAAAAAAAGAAATTCGTTGACATCTGCGCGGTATTTTTTAATGCGACTGCTTATTGGTGCGGCTCAGCGAGTGGGAGCGCTGAACGTGCACGAACTGAGTTAAATCGTTCTCCGTACAGCCTCTAATCCTAATTCCACGGCCTGCTCAGTACTCGTATGATAGCAGCTTGTACCGTACGATAATTCGACGCTGGGTGCAAAATACAGTTTTCCGCAAGAGCGTGACTTGTCGGAGCGCTGTGGTGCTATTAATTTGTTAATGTGGTCTTATTTTGAAGGCACGTTTTGCGATCGACGCTTCTCGGTGATTGATGGCATATTGAGCGCAATGGCTTGAAGTTGCGAGCAGTTTATTCTGTGTCTCGGGAGCAATGGGACATCATCTTTCCCGGCAAGGGGTACAACAACAACGACAACAACAACAACAGCAGCAGCGTATTCTTGGCCGCCGTTTCCTTGCTGTGTGCTGTGAACTGTTGCGTGTCTACACTTTGTGTGAAAGATATATATTTTCATAAAGTACATACGTATGAATAATTACTCTGATCTTCGGCAGGAATCCGTTCTAGTCAAATTTGGCACCCAACTACATCGCGATCGCGTAGCGCAGAATTTCATCTGCCTTCAGCGTATAGTCTGTCGGCAAACTTAATTCTGCCCGCAGCTGTTTACCTCTAGGTACACCGCGGACAACTCAAAAATCACTGCGCTATCTCTGTTTCAAATACGCATTGTCATGAACCAACCCTCACTAATCGGATCTGGTCTTCGATCGACAGGCCGCGCGTCGTCGCGTACGGGCGTGCGAGCCGCAGTCGTGACCGCGCTGTGTAACTCTGTTAATTTGTGCGACGCGGCGCGAGCAAGGGCTAACGAACAGATCGAATCTGAGGGGCGACCGTAGGACATCGTTAGATCCACGTGATGCGTATAGAGGGCGCAGACGTTTTTCAAAACAACGGGGCGATCGATGTAAGCCAGACATTAGTTCAGGTTTCGTTTATCAGTGCTCGTTTTGGTCCATGTTTCATTCCTATCGTGCGTTATGCTCGCAAGAGCTCAATCGTCTATCTATAATTACATATCAATACTCGTGATGTTAATTCAATTCACTAATTTTGCAACCAAACCGCGGCTCTCTACGAGATGTGCAGCGTAAAACTGAAACGTCGTGGTGTTCTCACTGAATTGCCGACAAAAATTCGTCGAGAAAATCTTGTAATAGGCTATCGAACAACGCTGTTGTCAAGAACGCATATTTAGACCTTTATTAATTAAACAACGAATTCTTACGAGCGCGTTGAAAGTATATGCTTCATGTATGTAGGGCCTGCCCTAGAGATTGAAATTTTTCTGGTGGTAGTCTCTTTTGAAGTTCTGAAGTTTCTTCTCTCGTTTTTTCTGATTCGTTCAAACTGTTCAACCAAGGGCTCGTATTGCCATTATCTTCCGTGTCCACTGTCCAGCCGCCGTCCACGAAAAGAGCTCATGCGACAAAAAACTGCGCTTCGTTCTATAACGAGGGCTATCGGCAGCTGAGCGGACTACGTTATCCTGTGTAGTCCCAGGGCGTAGCGAGCGGAGGGAACATCAAGAATTTTTGAAAAACGGTTAACATTTTTTTACAAGTAACAGCCATGCATTTTGTGTCCTCTTTTTCTAGAATCACAAGGTAGGCCTATATTTCCCTTGATAAGAGACGTTTTGGTCGGTTTCAAAGATGGTGTCGAATTTGTAGTGGGCCCGATTTACATGCATATCCGAATGCCCCGATGACTTTGCAATGTTGTAGGTGCAATCAAAATTTTACAACGATACCGCAATTTTGTCTAATTCGACTAAAAATGTCTGTTCTTGTCTTTGCAGTTTTGACATACAGTTGTCATCCACGCGCTTCAATATCCTGTAAAACATCACTGTAAATAACTGAACATTAGTCCCTCTTAAACAAGTCCATCGTATTCTTACTCAAATTCCCACTCTCCGCCACCCAACCATGCTCCATCAGAGACACACCCTCGCGCCCCTGCTAACAACACTCATCACCCTCACTCTAACCCTCGGTTCTCTCTCCCGCAGCTCAGCAACGAACACCGCTCAGAGCAGACCGGGAACCGCATCCCGCCCCGTGATGTTACCCTCCCACAACCTCGCGTCCAGATCACGAATTCGCCCCCACTACGAAGACGAGGCTAATACCCCGCTCCCCTCTAAGCGAACACGTCGAAGCAGCACCGTTGTCATATCCGACGATGGGACCGAAGCAGTTCTGGACGATGGTGTTGATGGGGTCTACGACGAAGACGCAAAATACCTGCTGTTAAAGTCCGACGCGGAAAAAAGAAAATGGGCCACGGGACGCAACATGGCCGTCTGGGGCAAACGAGATTCGGCGGAGGACAGCGATCGCGATGATTTTGCACCGAATGATGACGTCATCGACGACACTACCGAAAAGATAAAAAAAAGAAAATGGAGCGCCGGTAATATGGCGATCTGGGGGAAGCGCAGGCAGGGCTGGTCGTCGGGGAATATGGCCGTGTGGGGAAAAAGGGGAGGAAGGGAACGCGGTGTGGGGCAGGGGGGATGGAGGGGAGATTTTGAGACAACCATGCCCCTAGAGAGGGAGGATGAAACCGACGAGAGGTTCAGGGGTGAGAAGCGTAAGTGGGGCGGAAAAAATATGGCGGTTTGGGGATGATCGCTAGCCTGGCTGTAGCTCAATGAAACACTATTTCTAGCGCTGCTTGTTGAATAGGCATTATTCAATTATTTGGAGTCGCTTCTGAATTTCGTTTGATCGTCGGTTGAGTTGGAATACTACTTTTGTAGCAATTACAGTTGTTTCTACGAAACCGCCAGGCTGGTATTTTGCTGCATCTTCATTCTGTTGAGTTTAAATAGAATTATTGTTCTGAATGGAAATTGAATGGAATTGACTTGTTTTGATATGCTCGCCGAAAAAGGTTATTTCGCCAAAATAGAGTAAGACACCGCCGTGCTGCTAGCAATTCAACAATGCTGCCGGACGATAAAGGAGTTTAATGTCACCATTAAGGATGGATAAAGGGGAGATAGAGCGCGGATAAAGACGCTATAAAGCCAACGCCCTAGATGCTGATCGAGACGATAAAATCCGCCCAAAACACACAAACGTCACGAAATAGGTGGAACCATTGACATTAAATTGCTCGATTGGGCTCGCGGCAGTGAGGCGATTCTTTCAAAGAATGAGCAGGTTACTAAGAACGATTACCTTTAATATACTGGACTATTTTTATGGGCTAACACTAAATCAACACTAGGCCTATGGTGGGGTAAATAAAACGTAAAGCCCGCCCAATAGCTTTTTCGCGTACACGTTTTTATGCAGCATGTGTGCCATCTTTTCGAGCGTACAGTGGGTATAGGTAACTACATGCAGAAGCATTCTCGCGCGAGATAGACTAATACCTGTAGGCTTACCACAGCTCTAAAGTTTTATGCGAATTCACTTACTTCATTCAACAATTGTTCGTATAGACTAAGCCTAAATTAAGCTTCTAAATAACTCAAATACGGATAAGGCTTAACGACAGTTTAACTACAAGCTAGATTGCCAATGCAAAATGGTTAATTGTAATTTAAATTGCTAATGCGAAATTGGTACTGCCGCATTAAGTCAAACAGGCCATTGATCCGAAAGATCGACAAAAATGTTTCAATACATTATTATTGTCGAAACATTTTGTGACGACCCATTATGCCTGCAGTTGTCTACAGTGATGTTAGTTCATTCTGCACGGCGCGATTCTCTAATGTATTTCGATCGTTTCGGTTGGACATTTGGCACCTAATATCCTTCCGGTTCACGCATAAAAATCCAAAATGTCAAACTGTTAGGCCAAACATTGTTCAAGCCATAGCGCGGCTATTTTTCACAACTGCCCGAATGCCTCGATCTCTCTTCCATTTTTAATAAAAATTTACAAGTGTCGCCGGCTATAATTTTGGATGCGGTTTTATGGTGTTTCATCCATTATCCTCAATTCTGTCCTCATCGGGTGCACTACTTTATGGTTATTATTATGTGGTTATGTTCAGACCACTTTCTAGCGGCGCCGGACCAATTAAGCTTGTGTGCAGTTCACAGTTTTCACAGCGTCATTTGGGCGTGTTCGGCCACACAGCACGTGTTGGCATATAAATTGTGTTCGCAGAAGGCTTAGTTTACTGCTAGACGCTTAATTGCGATGGTTTGTTAAATACATTAAGGGCCGGTTTTTCCAACGCGGATTTAACGGTGCTTCAGGATTTAGCCCGTGCAAAGTGATGGGTTAAATCGTGAACCACCGTAAAATCCGTTGTGGAAAAACCGGCCCTAAGCGTAGCAGAGGTAATGCCAGCCACGCGACCATGTCAGTGTCAGTGACGCAACCAGTCAAATATCAGCTGCGGAACGAGTATTTTGAAGATTTCATTAGTGTCCGTTTTGCAAAACCCCACCTTTTCTGAGTTTTGACACAATCCAGGCTATGGGCTTATAGGCCTACAGACCGACAGTAATATAATAGAAACATCGGTAGGCTAGACCGAACGAATTTGTTCGCTTTCAAATCAATGATCACGATTTTTTGATGGGTCGTTCGAGAAGTAGGCTGGCTAATTGAGGGTGAAATTGTTGAATCGAAAATGTCGCATTTCTCGACGTTGTCGTGAGCTGCTAGTCCGCATGGAAACATGAATGCAGCATCGACCTCTTCAGTGCTGTCATCCAGCGAATGATTCTACGTTATCCAAGTGTCGCACCGAAGAAGCTCACAATGCGTAACGTGATGACGAACATCTGAGAAGTATCATATTACTGTTGACTAGAAGCAACTATGCAATGTTAACTGTAAACTGTAAACTGTACATGTAAACTGAAGCAGACCTACGTAATGTGACTCACAAGTGGCAGATAAATAAAACATGTAAGGCAATCACCCTATAACTACGAGTCCACGTACGTTTTAGCCAATGGAGTTAGACCTGTCTAAACATTTTGCATTCGCAGATTAACATTCGATAATATCTGATCAATTTTGCTTCGATGCACGAACCAATGAAACGCGTAAAAGAGGTTTTTTGTTAAGTTTTCTTACACTGACGGAGCCTTGAGTATAACCTACATGAAACATGTGCGAAATTTCGTATCGAATTTGGCAGACCCTTCCTGGTGAAGTATGAGTAATATCGACGGTGACCCACATCCTACGAGCGCGTCAGTAAAGCATTCGCTGTAGATGAGTGTTGACAGAGCGCTGAGGACTGCTATAATTGCTGTTGTCAATCATCGCAATCATTTACACCTAAGTTATGCAACAACGACTAACGTCAATTGGTATAAGTGTGCAAATGACAACCACGCTATTGCCTATTTTATGATCGTAAAATGGATGTTGTGATGTAGGCCTAGTGATTTTACGAGTTAACTAATCCCTAAGCTCAAATTCTCACATCAACGCAACTTTACCGAAGCGTACTGCGTTCTGCTTTTCGAACTGGCAGCAATTTTAACGAGGGTTTTCGACCCTTCAGCCTACTCCATGCAGTTGCTGGAATCTGCGGCCTCCGTTTTTAATCGCAGTACGAGAGAGGCCTTCGTAGTGGCAGATTGTCGAGAATATAATTATGAGAATATGCGAACATTGTCGCAGCGGGCCGCACGCTGTGTCGACCATCATGAATCAATAACCTCGTCGTCCCTCTAGCACAGGCGCGACTTGCTATCGCGACGGCGACGAGGCGTCGTCAAAATACTTTAAATATGGTGCTGATTTTGAATGTTATGAAATTTGAATTAATGGATTGCTTCAAGAAAAATTTGCTGGCGTCGGAATAGATCGCGATTTCTCGCGTGAAAATATGAAACTCTCTCGCCC
>JAQIWG010005896.1:0-13952 GCA_034695025.1 Chamaedrilus cognettii | reverse complement strand
CTGCAGGCTTTTATCAAATGGGATAAATTTTATCTATTTTTGTGATCAAGACCCACCGTAACGGGAAGTCCGCAGTGATGCCTGCGCTGGGTATTTGTCCCTAGATCTGGGGATATTTTGGTGCTTGAGGGATCTGATTTTTAAAGCAATACCCAGATATCTGGGCATTTTTCTTCGAAAATAACGCATTTTATAATGGGAGCTGGGTATTTTATTGTCTAAAAATGCAATCTAGTGACATTTTTGGCTGGCATACCTAGAATCTTGGGATATTCTATTTTGGTTCCATGGCATCACTGGAAGTCCATTTCAGAAAGTCCGTCACGGAAAGTCATGCACTTTAATACACACGCCCATATGTGTACACGACAAGCAGCCCCCCAACTGCACATCCTGGTTGTAGTTCTCCACGCATGCGCCAAGCGGCATCTCGTTGGGGTACTTGATCACAAAGCAGCCGAAGCTCCCACCCTTGGCCGTGATGGTCGCTGAGTCATTGTACACGTTGATCCCTGTGAACAGAGTATATTATATATATATTTCTGATATAATGAACACATCATCAAATACATCAAATGTCATAAATATACTATTCCAAAATAACGATAGTTGGTTGGTACTACTAGACTATATGGGCATATCAAAAACATTATAGTTCCCCGTGTCGTTCTGCTATCATGGTGGAAGGTGTCCGCACACCGTTTGAACTGCGCATGCGCGGCTTATAATGGTGACTTGACCATATTTAAAACGCGAAAGTGCTGCACAGTACGGCTTAGCACTTAATTTTGTTTCACATTTTGCCTTAGCACTTAATTTTGTTTCACATTTTGGCTTAGCACTTAATTTAGTTTCACATTTTGGCTTAGCACTTACTTTTGTTTCACATTTTGGCTTAGCACTTAATTTTGTTTCACATTTTGGCTTAGCACTTAATCTTGTTTGGCTTAGCACTTAATTTTCACAGCGCAGGGTTTATATGCCTGCCTGTCTGCCTGCATGCCTAGCATACCGTTATTTTGTGCTTGCGAAGAAAATTACAAGTCGCGAAAAGTCGCAGTCACAATTCACCAAGTCACAAAGTCGCAAACACGCAAAGTCGCAAAGACACAAAGTCTCAAAATGCATTTAAACTAAAATATCCGACTAGGGGCTAAAATACACACCCCTCATAATGTTCTACACCTGTTGTGCTAACGTTGGTACTATCAACTAAAGCAATCAATATCGCTTTAAATACAACTCTAAATAGTTCATCAAATATCTGCCCTAGCAACTAAACCATAATGTTTCTACAGAGCTTAATGTTAAAAGAACAACATTTCTACATACTAGACATTGCAGCGTGCACCTACACATTGCACATTTCTTCTACAGCACATATTCATATAAAACTGAACGAATTACAAACGATCGTGCGTTAAAGCAAGCCCCTTGCCTCTGATCAGGTCTCGACAGAGGTTCGTGAGGTAGTTGCTGGGGTTGATAACGTCTATCTCACACATCGCCCAAAAAATGCGCACCGGCGCGTACTGGGAGCGCCTCATGATGCTGCCGCAGTGCGGCGCCACTGTGTGACACGGAGAGAAAGAAAAAGAAGAAGAATATTATCGCCTAGGCCGTTGCAGAGGCTGCTCTACCGGAGGAGAAGGCAAAGGGGAACATAGCCCCCCAAGTCAGAAAGTTAGCCCCCCCACTAGTACCCCCAACTTTTTAGGTGGCAAGGCTCCCCTGTTGCGATTTTTAGCGCTAAGGGAGGGAAAAAGACGGAACATAGCCCCCCCCCCCCCCCCAATTCACAAAGTCAGTTCCCCCAATTAGCCCCACGTATTTGTTGTCGGTGTTGAGAGTATCAGAAGCAGTTGTATTAAAGGTTGTGGAGGCAAAAAGTTTCTGTCAGCACCCCCGCTCGTGACTTCTGTCCGGAAAGGGAAAACGGCTTGTTGAATGCTAAAGTTCTTGTACTTTCAAGCCGCCTCTCAAGCTAGCCCCCCATAATTTACCTTTGTCCCTCATTGCCCCTCACAGAAAAATTCCTGCCGCCGCCCCTGGGCCGTTAACTTTTAATCCAACGTTGCACGAACCCGTAATTTCGTGCATGAACGGAAAAAATACATAACGAAATGACGTCAATGACACTGTAATGTAGGACATTTTAGTGCTAAACAGGAAAATAAATGGGTATTATGAAAATAGATTACACGCACAATGGCTCATGCAAGTCTTAATTAAAACTAAGTAAAAGAAATAATTATTATAACAATGAGCTACGTCCTCTGAGATCTCCCTTTGCTGTAGGCAAGCATCAATTTGTAATTAGTGAAAACGCAAGACTAGGGGGTGAGAGAAATGTATAAAACAAGGGAGACATAATAGGCCTTAAAGTACGCAAATAAAGAATAATCCTTACCTAAAAATTAATAGTCAGGGGCCTCATTCAGGAAGCGACCTTATGATAATCTTAGTCCTAAGATTGCTTTAGAGAATCTTAGAAAAATCTTATCTTTTTTATTGGAGACTCCGCACAGTCCCGCGCGAACCGAATGATGACGTCACAACTGTCGGCGAATGTATTTTACTTGTTTTAAATTTGATTTAGGACAAAATTTAAGATAATCTTACGAAATGTACGAAATGTACAAAATGTACGTGAATGGGGCCCCAGAGTTCATTTTTAGCCCTGGTGAAATTGGCTCAGCGTTCGCCTCCATCGTATGAAAGTCGCGTCGTCCTACCTTTGAACAAGGAGTAGCATAAAAGAATGGCTGTACACCACTTTATCAACTTTTATCTGCATGCCAATCACAACTCGTTAGCGGTGGAGGGGGGAGGGTGCTGACAGAAATTTCATGAGCCATTATTAACAGTCGCTGTCCTTTTTTGGCCCCTGAAAATAACTACCTTTAAAGTTCGACCTAACTAGTAACTAGGCCCTATACCAAATCTGGGAGAATCATCGATGTCAGTAGACTATATGACAAACTATCCGACACAAGCAGCCGTTATCAGGCTACGCCAAGAGATCTTAAAAATCACGTGGGCCTACGCCTTCTTCATTGATTTCGACGCGTAATGTTACGCCTACCTGTTTCAAAGTAAAGTAGGCGTACAAATTGTAAAAAAAAAACCTTGTGTTAGGCCCACTACGCCAATTCCTACTAAAACTAACCCTGTTGACAGTGGGTCATTTCAAGTCCACGGTGTTACGATGGAGCTAGAGTTGAGTTAGCGTCTAACAAGTTAGATTGACATTCATAGTCACATTCTGAATAATATTGTAATGTCAAAACAGATATACAACGGAAAAAATGTAAATATGAATGTGAATCTAACGTGTCAAACGCTAACTCAACTCTAACTCAATCGTAACACCGTGGACTTGAAATGATCCAATCTGTGAGTATATCAACTACTATTACAGTCTGGCTTTGTGTAAGAAGGCCGCCACAAAACCGCTCCCCCTTCTTTAGTCGCCTTTTGCGCCTCGCCCGCGGAGCTCTGGGCTGCAAGCCAATTCTTTGTTCCGGGGCCTGCACAGGGACAGAGTTGAGCTAGGTGCCGGGCCCGCGCGCTGTCAGCTTTAATACCCGCGCTAGCGGCCTGACGGCCGCGGCCTCAATCACATCTTTCTCGCCGAGCAAAGACCTTGGAACTGCTGTTTATATCCTCCCTGCCCTCTTTATTCTTTACCCCTCTACCCCTTACCCCAGCAATTCGGGGAACAAAGAATAGACTTGCAGCCCAGAGCTCCCCGGGCGAGTCGTAAAAGGCGACTAAAGAGAGGGGAACGGTTCTAAGGTGGCCCTCTTACTCTGAACCGGACGGTAATAGTCACTGATACTACACACGGTCCTTAAAATTCAACCCCCCTCCCCGTTAATCCTCTACAGTACAGTACATCAAAGGCTGAAGGGTAGTCAAGCGTACCTTGTTCGCAGACGATTCCCTGGTAGACTGGGGTGCACTCGCAATCAAACGCTCCTTCCCTGTCCAGACAGTGCCCCCCGTTCTGACAGGGGCTGCTCTCACACTCATTCTCGTCTGTAAACGTGACAAGCAATGGTCAAAGTGGGGCGGGTCCCGCCGGGTCTCAGACCTCCACCTCAAATATGGGACCCGGCACCTCACATGTCACATCCGGCCTCTGAAGCATGAGACCCGGCGCAGTTTAAACAACTTTAGGATAATGTGGCAAAGTGAAGTGTATATTTACGATAGATAATATTAGCGCCTTTAAAATTAAATGATAATATTAATTAAATATTATTAATATTTATTAATAATTATTATAAATTATTAATAACTATAAATAATGATTAATAATTATCTAATATTATATTACATTATATCTATTATTAGATAATTATTAATTAAATATAAATTTAAATTAATTTAAATTTTTAATATTAAAATATTATTCATATAGTATTGTGCATAATATTATAGCACAATAAAAATTTAATTATTCATGACCCTGACTTTATTTGCCCTTGATCCTCGGAATTGGCATATTACATTTTTTTAAATAAGGGAACATCTCTTATTTTTTTCACTTGCGTGCAAGCTAAAGTAAATCGCTTATCACCTTATAAAACATTCTATTTTAATGCTCGTTGCGTATAGGGCGGTATTTGCCAAAAAAGAGATAAGGGGATCAAAGTTTCCGCCCATGAGATCATGCTTCTCCTTTACACAAAAGTGCGGGGCCTCTCCCCCACACTGTCTGTATTCCTCATGCAATGCTGTGTAGCTGTCTTTTCTGCCACGGCGAAACGCTATTTTGCTTTTTTGAGTCAGAGCGGCCCACATTTTGCATGCAGCGGCCCTTGAAACGTGATTCCACGTCTGCGGTATCCACACTGGAGCGGCCCTGGCGGGACGCTGTTAGAAACTTGAGCGGCCCGGCGGGACGCTGTCCCGCGGTGTTGCATAGCAACTACAGCAATGTCATACTTGAAAAGAAAACAAAAACAGAACTCACTGCTGTCGCAGAGCCAGCCGTATCAGCCCTCCATACAGAGGCAGAGGAGCTCCCGTCAGGACCGTCCAACGTGCACGTGCCGCCGTTGAAGCACGGTCAGATCTCACACAGCCCCAGCGCTAAAAGCAGAGCGAACAGGCATGGCTGCGAATTTTGAAAAAAATTTAGTAAAGTTCAATAAAATTTAAAAGTTTAAAAACTAATAAACTTTGATAAAGTACAAAGATAAAAAAAAGAACGCTTAAAAGTTATATTAAATTACAGTACTTTAGAATATTTATTTTAATTAATTAATTAGAAAATTGAATTAATTGATATTAACATATCATCAGTGGCGCAGCCAGACTTATTTTCCCACCGGAGCAAATTTTTAACGCTTATTTTATTATTTTATTGTTAGACTACAGAGGCATACCGATTTTTTTAGCTGGAGCGAAGTTCAAAAATTGTTGAATTGTCAGAATGTTAGACAAATATGCGCGTAGTAGCGCGTAACTTTTTTCAAATGTAATTGAGAAGTCTCCATATGGCGCTATAGGCAAATTGCTGTCGTGTCATATCTACCCTCCCCCCACCCAAAAAACAGAACCTCTCAACGAATTTGGACGAATTGGAAACGTCATTCAAATCATCCGGCCCGGAGCAGCTGCTCCAATTGCTGCTGTGTAGCTACGCCACTGGGTGTGCGTACTGTTAACTAAACATCATCAGTAATAACAATATCTGACACACGCACGCAGATCTAAAAGCATGGTTGCGTACATTGAAGAAAATTTGTAAAGTTAAATGAAGTTCAAAACGTTGCCAAATAATAAATTTAGATGACGTTCTACGAGTTCAAAAAAATTGAAGCGCTTAAAATTGCATGTAATATTGCATGTAATATTTAGCGTTGATAGTGCTAACCTCGTGGTGTACTATTTATTTAGTTGGCATCAGGAAGGGCATCCGGCTGCAAAAACCTAGCTCCAAGAGGTAGCTGGGTTCTTCAGGCAGAGTCCTCACCATGGGGCGCAAGCGTCTAGATCTAGAAAGCACTCAAAGAATCTTCGTCCAACGCCTTAACCACTACACCATAGAGCCCCGCTGTGGTGTGGTGGAATTAAGATTATGGAATACAAGATTTGCATTTTTATATAAAGAATCCGCGAAGTCATTTCAAGAAGGCGTACGTATTTTGCAGCTGTCCCCGGCGTGACCAGAGTTACAGCGACAGAAGTACCCACTGATGTGGTTATCAGACGTTCCACCATTTTGACAGAGGTTCGACGAACACTCGTCGATCTCTAAACAACAGAATTCAATCAATGAATATTTTATTTCTAAAGAAAGTTATAGCAAACACAGTACGTGCCACAAAGGGCTGGTTTCTCCAACACGGATTTAACGGTGGTTCAGGATCTAGCCTATGCAAAAAGGCAGGTTAAATCCTGAACCACCATTAAATCCGTGGTGGAGAAACCAGCCCTAAGTGTTATAAAGTGCATTTAAAATACAGATCTTCAGGCTATGACAAAGGCAATGACTCATTGATAGCGCTCGTATCGCCCAGTCAATGTAAGCACAGTTCAACAAATCAGATGACCCATGTTAGCCTCGAGCAAAAAAAAAAGTTGACTGGGAATGGAGGCAGCATGATGCACAATAAAACGTGTATAACAAAACCCACTGATAAAATTAGAATGGATATTACATAACGATAACTGGATACTAGTGTTGATACCCCTTGCAGGCCGAGAAACAACGAATTGGCTAACAGCCCAGAGCTCCCTGGGCGAGTCATAAAAGGTGACTAAACAAGCGGCTGTGAAGGGTTCTGTGCCGGCTCTCCGACACAGAACCAGACTGTAATAGTTTTCGTTAACTAATAACTTACTGCTGCACACTGTTCTTAAACTACAAAACCCTCACTAACGTTGGCCAATTACACAGAGCTCTCCGAATGAGTCGCAAAAAGCGATTACAGAAGGGCGAGCGGTTCTGTCGCGTCGCTCTTACACAGAACCGGGCCGTAATAGCCTTTGTTACGCACACACGGTCCTTAGATTCTAAAAAAGAAGAAGAAGATACTTGCCTTCCTAGCAGAAACCCCCTTTGAGGCCGGGGGGGGCGGGGTTTAACCCCCCCCCCCCAGTTTTGGTTGAACACCCCCCCAACGGTTGACCCTCTGGCGGGGGTGTAATACATATCCTGCAGGGGGGGGGGGTGTAAAAGAATTAGTGAAAAAACCCCGGGTGGGAGGAAAATGTGGCTTTTTGGATGTTGATTAGGGAAAAATTGCGTAAAAATGAGTACTGTTAAGAATGATGCTCAAATGGAAAAGCACTGATAGGCTAAATAAACAAGCACTGTTAAAAACGGTCTGAAATTTTTTATTTTGCACCCCCCCCCCCCCCCGGCACCCCCCCGCCCCCCGCCCCGGTAGTGAGTTCTGCATAGACAGGAAACACCGGCAACACCCCCTGAAGAATTTTGAACAAACCCCCCCGGATTAAAATTCCTGCGAAAAACACTGGTTGCTAGCGCACACGGCACCAAAAAGGGATCGTCGTGATTTATAGAAATGGCGGCATAGACTATTAGATGGGCTTCTATTGGCTGTCTAGAATCAGGCTGATTCCCGCTAGTTTTTGAAGCCAATGGCAGTATACATGTATTGTAAGACTCCGCCAGTCGCTGCATCTGGCAATCCCCTTGTTGCGCGCCGTTCAGCTTGAACGAGTGCCTTTCTGGGTGCGCAGTAGTACAAATTACCTGCGTAAGACCGACCTTTGACTGCATTCGCCAAGAGTAGCAAGGCCGCGAGAGTGTGCGTACAGGAGAACGACATGGCTTTGACTTGTCTGTAGCCGTCTATGGAAAAGTACATTTAAGATAACGACGAGGAACGATTGTTCGACCTGTTTGGTATTGGTATAGATACACGTAGGTATAGGCCATGGTAGGTAGTTGCCTTCTTCGTGTTGCTCAGCTGAGGCCCAAGCGTGCTACTACGCAGCTCGACGGAGTCGACGCCCTATTTAGGGCCAACGTGCAAAACTAGACTATAATGTAATAGCTGCAGCGTATACCGGTGTCACCGGCCTGGGCCTAACAAGACTATCTTCAGATCAAGTAGGCCTATCTTCAACATTGTGTGTATGATAGCAGGACTGGGTCCTGCTGCAGAATGTTGCTCTGAATGCTGCAGTTAGGCCTACAACAATAGAGCATACAGTATCGTGCACTTATATTGGTGTTCACCATTGCGAGTTAACCTCGAGTTGACTCAATCGGCGGATTGAGTGACTAGGCATAGGAGATCGATAACGGTCACTCTCAACTCGCCGATTGACCAACTCGAGGTTAACTCGCAATGGTGAATACCAATATTAATGTTTAAAACACGAGAAGATAGAAACTTGGGGGCTTATTCACGTAGATATCCTATGACAATCTTAGTCGTAAGATTGTCTTAAGAGGATCTTTGCAAATCTTATCTTTTTTCTTGGAAACTCCGCACGGTCGCGCGCAAACCGAACGATGACGTCACGGCGGTCGGCGATTGGATTTTGTTTGTTTTAAATTTCGGTTAGGATAAGATTTAAGAAAATCTTAAGTAATATACGTAAATGAGGCCCTTGGTCTATAACCTCGGCTGTGCTATCGATATGATTTTAAATAGATCATATAATACGCACTAGCTAAAATGTCAAGGTCCTAACCTTGTCACTGGTTAGATATCATAGCAACATTGTATAGCTACAGCGCAGCGCATATAATGTAGATCTATAGGCCCTTGTCCATATGTTGGCATAAGGCTACTGGAACCGTATACGTGTATGCCCTACATGCAGGCCATCTAACTATCGTAAGCTTACCGTGCATTGATTTTGGTCGCCAGTCGTGTCTGGCCATAACTTCGGTGGCGTCGGTAATCCCTAAGGTTACACCGTTCAGACGTTATCACATTCTTATTTCATGGAATGGTACGATTAGAGGTTATTGATCGAAAATACTAATTATTTTGGTCGCCTGTCATGTCTGACCGTATTGATTATTGACACACCAGTGGCGTAGGCAGTATACACCTTATTTCCGCACCTACGATTCAAGCAAATGATGTTTTTCCATCTCCGTTTGCATGACAAATTTTTAGTGCGTTAAAAGTGCAATGCACATACATACATGCATAATCAAAGACGATTGCTACAGAGCGTTCAGAGTCCTTGTCACATTCTAATTTCATGGAATGGTAGGCCTACGATTAGAGGTTATTGAGCGCCAGGGGCAGTCCTACGTTATACATGTACGACAACTGTGAAAGTGGGATGTGTACAGTACACATTCCACTCCCACAGGCCCGTAGCGTGAGGGCCCTGAGGGGGGCAGTCAGGGGGCAGTGCTCCCCCCCCTGACTGCTCCCCCTCCACTGAAGGAATCTAATATTAGACAAAGACGTTGTTGATTATTTCTTTTATTTAGCGTAGAAAAGATTTGAACATAAATTACGCGTAACTGACATATTTAAGAGAACGGCATTAAAAGTCAGTGTCTGACGACAGCGTATACACAATGACCGGCACTGAATGAAACATGCGCTGTGCGCGTAAATTAAAGCGTCATAAAGTTTTTTAAGATTATGATTGAAGATGTCAGATTATGATGAAGTTGCCCAATTTTGATGAAGTTGTCCGATTTTTGAATCCTATTCTGATTGAAGTTGCCCGACACTGATTGCAGTTGTCCGATACTGATTGAAGCTGTATGATAAAAAAAACGCATTTTACTCAACAAAAAAATCATTTGAATCTAGATTTGATAAATTTAAAAAGAGAAAATATAGCCTCTTCAAAGAAGAATCCAGAGGTATATTTGTTCTAGCGGCTAAGTAGTCAATATCGTACTCAGGTTCGATTCCAGTGTGAATGAAACACCTTTCTCATTCAATACCTTTTTTATTCTAATACAGACTGGAAAGACGTCCGGGGACAAAATAATTCTAGCTTTTCAAAAACTAATCCAACGGCGTATACGGTATATCAGTAGTGACTAAGTTGTCAATGGCGGACTCAGGTTCAATTTAAATTGTTCGAAAAGACTAATTTCTGTCGACAACTTCCTTTTGTCGAATATGACTCCAGGGCTTTCGAATTTGTTATAACAACGTTCACCGAAGTTCACCATTTGCAATGACGTCTTGACGTGTCATTGTCGTCTCGTTTGATCATAGGCTTGTCGAACCACGCCTCTGTGGACAATGGTACTCTTTTCTCATAGATCCGATCGCATAGGCAGATTTGAGCACAGTTACTGTTCTCTGCTGTATAATGCGTGTATCTCATCAGCAGGCTTATAGATGTAAGTCATGTTACATACTCATACTCATCCATATTAAGGATATTAACGAGATTAAGATTTACATATCATATGACGCCAAATGTTTCATTTTAACCCCATCTACTCACCGCTTATAGCGCATTATAGCGGCGGGCCAGACCACCCCCACAATGTTATGAAAACAATTTGCTGACGTACTCACCCACAGATCTTAAAAAATTGAAAAAAATGCGCGCTCTTCACAATTTTGTTCCAAGAGACGGTTTTTCAATAAATTTACGTCGATATTTTGGTTGGCAAACGGTATATACAACATTTATTGTCCCCACTGATTCATCTCATATAAAAGGGTTATAGCTAAATCCCTACCCATCTATGCCCGCCCTCGAGCGTTATATAACACGTGAATGACCCATTCAGTCGCGCTAATTAGACAGAATAAACTTTTATGTTCAGATTCTATTGGGATTACTGTTGCGACTTTACAGGATTGACTTTGGCTGGCCAAGTCAATCCTGTAAAGTCGCAACAGTAACCCCAATACAATCCGACCAATAGACTTTAGAGTACATGTAACTTAAATAAACAAACTGGGCATTCTACATGCCCGGGCTATTTTTTGAATGAAAGGACGGATGACGCATTCTACATATAGGCTAAGCTACATGTATACGAGGCAGATCTACATGTACTTTTGTACATTTATCCGATTTCTTAACTGAAATATACGCTCAATTTATATCCCATTGGTGTCCCAATTAAACACCACCACCACACAATTTGAAGTCCCCTACCTCCCTCCCCAGGATGCCCCCGATCCCCCTCGTCCTCCTGGTTGCCCTCCTCTGCGCCCCGGAGCGGGGGGCGACCGCCTCTGCGTCCTGCGACGGCTGCCTCAACGGCGGACGACTCTTGTTGCCCAACAACATCTTCGGATACTGTCGCTGCCGCTGCACGGGCGACTTCAAGGTAATCTATATTTTTATAGTTTAAAGACAAATCTTGGTAACAGGTGCTTTATTGTCATTTCCATAATTACGTCAAGTGGTATCAGATAGTTACAGGCCATACTGGCTGGAATATGGTACCAGAAGATACACTTAAAGTTCATTGAGCTTTGAATTGCACATGTTAGTCGCTTGATAGTTTGTCAATGGACTGTAAAAGTCGCGTGCATGTGTGACCTTCTGTAATTCTGTTCTACGTGACTAGTATTATAGTCTGATAGGCTAGATTCGCCTCTGGTAACCTGCGACAGTATAATGAATTGGCTTGTAAATATAATTTATTAACCAATCATTCTCAGTTTTTTGTCAACTATTGCGCTGTCGCGCGCGTTTAGTCGCTCTTTTTGGCGCTAGTATTTTATTTTATGTCTGTGTGGACGCTTTAAGCGATACTATACTGGTGCTTTTAGTGGTGCTATATTATATTTTGATTTATTTTTAAAATGTTATTATAATAGTTTCAACCATTTTATGTTTTGTTATTATTTATTGCTATTACTGCATTTTTCGTTTTTATTACTGTTGTTTTTGTTTTTATTACTGTTGTTTTTGTTTTTAGCTTTTTGGGTTCTTTTGCCCTCGGTACTGCGTTCGCGAGGAACTTGAAAAAATTGGCTTACTTTTGGTATTACTGTTGTTGTTATTAACTATTGTACTTTAACGATTGTTATTGTGCATATTTATTGATGCTATGCTCTGTCTCCGGCGAATAAATTTCAACTTGACTTCACGCAGGGTCCCCGCTGCCAATTCTACACCAAACGCTCCGGTGGCGCTCAGTTCGACCCGCTTCGGGACAGCCACCCACGACCGGACCGAATACGGAGCTCCCCTACTGAAGACGACGAATTGTTGTCTGTGAATCCTTGGGGGGAGTGGGACGGAGCTCGACAACCTTCGCCTGGGAAGTGGTTACCCGAGCTCTTGAGGGGTGGTGTGCGGGAGGGTGGAGTGGTGGGATGGGGGGAATGGGAAAAGAAGGCTCTGAGGAGTTATCATCCGTGGATTGATACGATAGAATAACGAGACGACTGGCCTGGAGTGGATTAATCTCAGTCTCTCCGAATGCAGGTCAGGTCACCCTCAGCAGTACGTTGTATTTCACAGATGCTGTTGTTGTCCACTTTACCGTGTTTCGCTTTTTAAAAAGCGCGACGATAATAAAGAAATGGTTTCCAAACGACTTAGTAGCAAAATTGATTGCAGCGAGACATGGCATCAGGTCTCTGTCATCACAGCGTGGCATCTGAGCTCAGGGGGTGAAGAGGGAAGGGGGGCCTGTGCCTCAATCGCTGTCATGCGGCAAAGCCCTATCCATCTTTGCCCCAAAATTTGACGCTCGCGATTTGTTTTTTTTGGGGGGGCGAGCATTTCTGTGACGCTGGCGGAGCATTTAAATACCTTTGGATTTGGGAATTGAGGGGGGGGGGCATTTCTGTGCTGCCTTAATTGATGGGGGATTTGAAAAATATCCGTCACTACCCCTTTTCCTCCCCTCGCTCGCGAGTTCTGCACGGAAATGAAAAGTTACAGACTTAAGAAAGAAAAAATTAGTATAAAGTATAGAGTCTGCCGCTGCCCATCCAATTTCTGAGAGCTGTAGTTTCATCCTTGAATTTTGGCCCTAAGCCTGTAAGTTTATAACACGACCCTCGTGTGTGGCTGACAAGAAAATAAATTTTAAAAAAGAAATGAAGCTGCAGCATAAGCTAAAAATTAATTTTTGTGTTCACACGGAACACCTTCAAAATTTCTCGAGTTTTGCTTCATCGTAGATCGCGTGATCTTATTGTATGACTTCTGGCAGCACTTCTGGACGGGATTCTGACTTAGAGGCGTTCAGTCACAATCCCTCAGATGGTAGCCTCGCACCATTGGCTTATCAGCCAAGCACATAAACCAAATGTCTGAACCTGCGGTCCCTCTCGTACGGAACGCTAATTAAAGTAAGTAATCATGAAAGGCGTGCAACAAGTTTAGGCACGTCATTCCTTAGGCTATGTATAAGATCCATTGGAACAATGTCAAATCAAACGCAGGTTGGTCGTTCACATTGGAGCTGAGTTTTTACGGCCAGATGCCCTTCCTGTCGCCAACCGAAATAATAAATGAACCTGGACGATGATTTGCAGCTAGCGACACTTGTATGTTTAACAGCCTTGAGGAGGGAACTGTAACGCATGTTTTCATAGTCGCCGACAACGCGTCTCTGGACTCGCTGTCCGGCCTTAACCACTACACCACAGCGCCTCGCTCATTGAAAGAGCATAAAGAGCATTTAGTAAGTTTCTATAGTGAAGTATATAGAGATGCAGCTTATATTATAACATGTCTGTTCTAAGCCTGCATTAAGTCTAGTGCGTGGGCACAGTGTGTCAGCCGGATAGTTCTAATGCGAACCTTTTAATCGATTTGCAGTTGCTCAGTCACAAAATATTCCAAAACTGCTCCTTCCGGGTTCTATTATCATTTCGCTTTAATATTTCCGTGACACGCCGACCACGCATTAGGTTTAACCTGCATTGACAGCGTAATTGTTGGCCGCCGTGACCCTAGGTAAGCTCTGTTCAACGGGTTCGCCGGTGACGCAGTGAAGCTTCCAGACCGAAAAATTGGACGGGGGGGGGGGGGGGTCGAGGGCAAGG
>JAQIWG010005895.1:0-13952 GCA_034695025.1 Chamaedrilus cognettii | reverse complement strand
ACACCCAGTCGGTCGCAATTAACTGAGTCGTTGCAGGCCTCACCAAATGCTAATTTCTCAGCATGCAGCAAGTGAAAGGAATCTCCAATAATTAGCCTTCATTGCCACCGGTAACAGTAATAAACTTGACAAAATAACAACCACAGTGGCTGCTTAAGAGCGTAATATTAACAGTAGAGGCCATTAGGGCCTACAATTTAACTTCCCTCACAAATTAATCTAGGGGCACATAGACAGAGGAACACAATTATAATAGGCCTAATCTCCACGAATAACAATTCTTTTGACATAATATGCTATTATAGTCATTAGAGTCTAGGCTTATAGCTTAGTAAATAATTTGTTAGAATGGGGGGAAGGGAGCGGGAACTGTACATGTAGTGTAAGTGCCGCGTATAGGATATAGCAGCAAAGACTATTGGAATCCAATGCTTGCCGAGGCTCAACTCGATTTTAGTCTAGTATGCTAATGCCCTACGAATAGAGTTACGGTGGACAATAATTATTGGCCGCTAGAAGTGCATAAGAGACGTTGTTACAAAATAGTGCGTAGAGGGCGCAAGCATAAGTTGACAGTAAGTTGTCTGCTATAAGTGCACAAGCAACTTAAAGCGGCCACAGTAAACGACAAATTGTGAGAGCCACGGGTGCACACATGCAGAAGCGGGAGCTAGAAGTGCACAAAAGCTTCAAACGTTACACCTTCTCCGTGTTTACAGCTTGTTTATGAAGCGTAGGAAATAATATTCAAATGCAATGTAATGGATATCAACTCTTCTTATACACATTAGAACTTTGTAATTCGCCGTTTTAACTGGCACAGACATGATGATTTATAATTCAAGTCCAAATTTTTTAAATCCCATATCTTTTTTTACCATCGCTGCAGATATGCACCTTTAGCGCCAAACCCTCGATATTTCTTGTGAACACTAGTAAATCAAACGCTTGAATATAAAATAACATTTAGCATGTTAATTGAACAGGACCACAGATTATACGATCATACGAGTAAGACTCTTGTTGCTAATACAACTGAATAATAAAGCCGAAGAAACTTACGTGCAGTTTATTATCGATGTATCCCATTGTTCCGTATATCGACGGCCTCAAGCCGGACCTTAAGATCCTCAGCCTAGTGGCCGTGTTATCAGTCACACGATCTTTTACCATGAAGTCACTCGCTTCTGATTCTTCCAACTCTTCCGTCGTCATTCTTTCTTCTGTCGCCTGACCCACGCGATAGAGGTCTCCGTCGAACGACTGACCCAAACGATACTCCGGACGTACAAGTAGTTCGCGCGGAGCGACATCTAGAGTTTCTAGACTGCGTAAATCAGCCACGGCATCATGTGCGCTATCACCATTGGTCTCGTTCTTCATTGTTTCTTCCGTTTCTTCTTATCTGTTTCTGTAAGAAATTATTCATTTTCTTATTCCCGCTCAAAAACTGGTGATAGCGTAAGTTCACGATGTCAATTGGTATATATAACCAGGTCTAGGCTACTCTTGGGGTGCCTGCAAGTTTAAAGGTCGAGCTCGAATGTAATGCGAAATTTGGACATTTTTATGAATCACGAGATTTTTTTATATGTATGCAAATCGGAGACAAATTTCTTTAGCAAAGTAAACATTGATGCTATTGAGACTAGGCTACAAGCACTCTATGACAACCGTGCTTTCTGACGACGTCATACGACAAAGAAAATGCAATAGCGTTAGAATCAACTAGTGGTTAATATAACTCGTATAATTGGCCTCCTCGTTAGCCGTACATATGTACAGATTTACACGTACAGATTGTGACTCGCAAGCCTAGTTTGGCTTGGAATAGGTTTCGGTAGGCCTAGCCGACTTTCATACAGCAGCTTTTGTCCTGGGAAGTCTGGAGAAAGATCGACTCCTTCAATAATAATAATAAATGCTCAAACGGCTTTCTCCGCGCCAAGTGACGTCTGCGTTCGACGAGGTGTTTTATCAAGGTTCAGTTTAGCCCTTACAACATAGGAGTGGCGTTGCGCCTGCTGCCTATGAAACAGGAGTAGTGCACGCCAATGCCTTTCAAAAAAGGAGTAGGCCCACTCTAAGATAGTCCATTTTACGAGTAATGCTACTCCTACCCATTTCTAAATCCGAGTAAAGTTTACGACAAACGTCGTTTTTGGAGTACTACTCCTACTAAACTTATCCCAAAGTTTGATGAATACGCCTGTGCATTGTATATTGTAAAATGTCTCAATTAATCTGAGAGATTAATGGAGTCTGAGTTAATTAATTGAGATTAATTAATCTGAGAGAATAATTCAGGAAAAATTTAGCGAGGCAAGAGGAAAAATTAGCGTATCTACACCCCCCCACCCCGCCCCCCTTTCTGAGTTTGGATGAGAAGAAATTAGCTACGAGCCCCTTTTCGAGTCTTCACTCGAAGCTTTGATAAATAGAAGCAGAAGAAAAGGTGTGAGAACCACTGGGGTTGTGTCAATAATAATGCATGCAACACAAATAGGCAGGCCTATTCTTCATTTACATATAGCTTTAGTGATTTATATACAACAATTAAAAGAAAATTCTGAAAAATAGTCACCGCAAGATAGCAACCATATCATATCATCTTAGAAACAAATTTTAGACATAAAGCCCAGCAGTTCATTTTGTACAGTATAATTATCTAATCATTGACATCAACAGAGTTCAAATTAGGCTGTCTCAAACAACCAATGCTGCTTCAAAGCACATAATGTACTAGTAGGCCCATATTCAATTCTGAAAATTGAGAGCATCTGCATTTACCACCAATTAGAATTTCAAAATTATTATTTATTTCAGAAAAATATTATTTATTTCACTTCATTGTCAATGTATGCCTTTCGAAGCTCAACGCTTTCTGAGAATTCTGCAAAAGCAAATACATTACACATTAGGAAATAAATTATACATTATTCAACAGTATGGTATCAATTTTAAATGGGCTGATTGCCAAAATGGGACTCTAATTAATTATTATATATAGTATATAGCTATTAAATCTTCAAAAATAAAGTTACTATTATAAATTGGCTAAAGGAGTTAGTAGACATTCCATTTATCATTTGTGTACCTAGACCGGCACAGAAATGAACGACTTGTGCAATAATTACGGTTTCTCTTTGTCGCCTAAAGCTTATAGATAAAAGCACAGTGCATGTTTGAATATTTTAAAACTATTACAACCTAGGACTTAGCTATTTGTATTATTTTAATCGTTGTTGTCTTAAAACGATCGTATTGGCTGCACTGTTCTGCAACTCTAGATCTTTACTCATTTTTCATAAAGGTATATGTGTTAGTATGTTTGCTACACTTTGTGTGAATAAAAGATACATAATATTATATGTAGTTTATTTGTCAACATATTAGCAGCCAAATAAGTTCAATAAGCCTCCAACTTAACGTTTAGGGCTAAAGGGCCTGTAGCGCAACGGTATGGACCAATGTTACCGGTGCAGGGACTTGAACCCAGGTTCTCTGGATTTCTCATCCCCACGCCTCAACCACTACACCACAGCGCTACGCTGTGGTGTAGTGGTGAAATGGCACGCGATTAAAATCAAATTCTTACCTTATATCGAAACTCTTTCTTCTTCATTTCACGATGCTTTGCAAGCGGCTGAAACAATATAACGGCTCACAAGTTAGAACAATATTTAAAAGAACCATATAATAATTATTATAATGGCCTTTACTGTTCTGTAGCCTATATTATTTATATTACACTACGAGTATTTACAGACCATTTAAGAGAGTTTTAACCGCTAGTCGGATATTCCAGTTTAAAATGCGCTTAGCGATTTTGCGAGACGGCACTACTTCGAAACATTTTCATAATTTTTCTTCACTTAAATGATTCGTAATGCCACAGTCTCAAGCAAGCAACCGTTCCCCATTCCATTCTTTAATTGCCTCTTACAACACACTCGGGGAGCTCTGGGCAACAAATCATTTTTTTGTTCTTCGGTTGCAACGGAGTAACATCGAAGATTATAAGTCCGCGTATTTGCTCACGTATTTGTAGATGGTGACGATGAACACGATTTGAAGGGCCACGAATATAAAGACGGAGCAGGCGGAGCCAATTTGGTAGTTTCTGACGCGCTGCTTCTCTGTCGAGGGGGGTATCCTAGTAGTGGCACCCTCGTAGAACGCAAACAGGATGAAGTATGTCAGCGTGCACACAAAGTAGCGACCCTGAAGACCATCACAGTTACTCACGCAGCAGCACCGCATACAAAATAAATTATTTTACATTGAATAATGCGATGAATAGTTAAATTATCGCGCAATAAAGTAGCTACGTAGATAACTACCAATAAATTATTTGCTCGCTACTTTTCAGGCTATACGGTGGAGGCGAAATGAGCCGGTTTATGCTGGCAGTCTAATAACAATCGATTGCTGCTACAATATATCGGGTACAGACGTTTGGGCCCTGGTGAGGGCTGCTGGAGCTGGGGTTTTACAGTTGGATGCGCTTCAGGACGCCAACCAGAATAATTAATTATCTGGCACGGTGGTTATCAGCTAGTTTAAGCAAGGCTGGTCAACACTTGCAGTGTTTAAACCCTTGCTGATGGATCCGTAACGCAATGATTTTGCAGTTGGCGGTGTCGATACCAGTGTCGACCGGAACTTGAACCCAGGTCACACGACAACGCCCTTAGATGACAGTCTGTATAGATAATAATAATAATCGCTTTTGACGTCCATTCTAATGCGTTACAGCAAGCCTGTAGCTCCTTATCCACGTTAGCAGGTTAGACGTTTATATTGAAGTTTATGTACGACTTACAATGTAGGTGAAGTAAGGAATCTGAGGCATCTGTCGAATCATGACGCCCTTCACTGTGCAGATGGATATGACGAGCATAAAGGAGATCATTATGTGCGACGACTCGTACTTGAAGGGTTTCATGATGAAGGACACCATCATAAGGCAACCCACCAAAAACTGATTAAACAACAGAAATGCAACGGACTTAACATTTGACCCCTGCAGGGCGGGGAACAAAGAATTGGCTTTGTTGCTAAACTGCCTCTACGCCGCGAAAGTTAGGTCATTTAATATAGTCCACCCTTTACTGTGTAATTTTATGGCATTATGAATGATAGTCCGTTTGTACATGCAGTAATTTTTGTTACTGTAATAATACTTTGTAAGTGTACGGCATAGCACTCTGCTTGTTTCGAAACCACTAAGGTCAAGTGCAATAAATTTTTCATAGATTGATTGATGATTGCTTGAAGCCAAACCTCTCTTATAAGCAAATTGCGGATTCTATCAAAAAACACACCCTTTTAAAACTTCAGATTTGAACAAAAAACACTTTTTAAAACGCACCACCGATACGAAGAAGTTCCAGATGAAATAGCGATACCGCCGGGCCGCGTGACACATTGCTCGTGCCCTGGGCCTGTACTCCCTCGTCGCCTCCCCCACCTTGTTGATAGCGGACACCTCCGCGTCATCGTACACAACCTCTACGAATTGGTACCAGTAGAACTCGCGCTCGGGGACAAGCGACATCTTGTAGAGTCTGTGCATCTCAGACGGCTCGTCCAGTAGCGTCACTTCGTCAGCCGACTTAGCGGAGTGAATGTCGACGTTGAGGTCCTGTTGAAAGTAATACACGCGTAACGCTTTATGGCTCATGTTATCCACTGCGAATGGAGGAAAATATAATTGATCTGGAGCTCGGAGCTCCCTGGGTGTGTTGTACGAGGAAGCGCTGTAGTTGAAGGGCTTTCTTTGTGTACTTGCGGATATTAGTGCAATTGGTATCATAGTTAAAATTCTATTTGTGACATTAACTCTTTAGCCCCTGCACTACTAAATCTAGTGGGTCAAGCCGAGAGCGCTCCACAACGACCCTACTAAATCGAGTGACTGGGCCGACTGCGCGTAACACCTGCCCTGCTAAATCTAGTTAGTCCCATATGCGGTCATTCCAAGCCTTCTCTTGTGGCGGGGTGAAAGCGAATCGCTTAGCTCACAATTACAAGCAGACTCAACGAGCGGCTTGGTGCAACTTTCAGATTTTTACCTATCTTTAGACCATAGGAGCTGAGATTCCAGATTTCCGAAATATAGTGGGATTTCGTTCGCGATCGTGCCAAAAACCCTCAGGTTTTATCAGGCCAGTAGCTGTCAGCATGGTCAGGTGTAAATGCTTTATTTCACAATGAGCAGGGGCTAAAGGGAGAGAAATCATGGAGAGTCATTTAAATTATGAATCTCATAATTGCAAATCTCATCAACAAAAATGTGTTGAGATCAATTTCTCAGAGCCGGATTGAAATGGTCGCATTAGGAACCTTAATGTTACAACAGTTTCTCGCCTGGACATCAAACGGATAATCTCGTAGTCTGATATTGACGAGCAGCGTGCAGCGGAACTGTTTAGTCTCGCACACGCAGCGCCCGTCCTCTCCGTGCATGATGCTCGTCAGCTTCGTCTTGACGCGCGCCTTCCCCACAGCGTTCACGATTGACAGCTTGGGGTTCCAGTAGCGCACACCCAAATCTCGCGGCGTCGTCTACGTATAAGAGCATTTTTCTCTAAAATATTGTGGTACGTTTGCAAAAAATTGCTAAATTTGTTTTACGATAACATACTACATGCCGTGGTTAGTGAGTAGGCCTAATGATTAGGATATTTATGATCTACTTGCCTGCTGGGAAACCAAGAATAGGTTTATAGCCCAGAGCTCCTTGGGCGAGTCGTAAAGGTGACCAAGGAAAGGGGAGCAGTTCTTTGCTTGACCCCGAGGCACTGACCCTGACTGCAATACTCTTTTCTAGTACAAAGCCCTTAAATAAACTATGAAAACCTAAATGTCTCTAACTGATATTATTGTCATGGATAACTTTAAATAATCAATCATTCGCCCTTAATATACCTCATTAGTTTTGCTGCATTAGAGTGAAGAAAAAAGATGAAAGACGCTTCAAAATAGTGCCATGCCAGACAGCCTCGTCGAGGCTCGCTGCGTGTCGAGGAGGAGGCTGGAGTGGATGCTTTGCTAAGCAAAGTTGCAAAGTTGTGAAGTCACAAAGTGCATTTTAACTAAAATATCAGACTAGGGGTTATGAATTTTAAAAATTTAAATTATTAAGGGCTAACCTATAGAGCTAGTGATGCTCAAACAGTAAGAAAAACCTGCCTTAACCCCCCCCCCGTCCTCCCCCCCGTCCACCCACCCAAATAAAATATTGCATTCTATAATGGGCGCTGGGGATATTTTCATTTAAAAATTGCAATCTAGGCTTTTTTTTCGATTACATACCCAGAAACTAGGGATATTATTTGTTGGTTCAATGGTCTCACTGGTCTCTTACCCAGCGAGGCAGCAAGGGTTCCTTCCAGCGACTCTTCACCTCAATGTCCGCCCCCACCGTGCCCGTGCCGACAGAGATTGCTCCGAGCTTGAGGAATGAGACTTGCATGTAGACCAGTCGCTGCGGGCGCAGAAACGAAAGATAAATTACTTAAATCAATATAAATAATTCTAATTGTAATTTTTAACATGAGAAAATATTCGTATTGGATATAGCATGCAGTCAGAAAAGGTAAAAGAGACGAATAGTAATAGCAGATGTTCAATGAATAGGGGTGGTGCACTGGGGGGGGTGGGGTTGTGTTTTAAGGACCGTGTGTAGTAATGAAGACTACTACGTACAGCCCGGATCTTTGTGGAGGGCTACGCACATACCGCTCTCCTTCTTTAGTCACCTTTTACGACTCGCGCGGTGAGCTCTGGGCTGCAAGTCCATTCTTTGTTCTCCGACCTGCTGCTGTAGCAATGAAGAGCTGAGAATAAGAGTAGTAGTAGTATGATAGTATCCTTATTTGCAATCATCACAAAAATGTTTAAAACGAAGAGTTTGCGAAATCTTACTTGAAATTGCTCCGCGACTTGATAGCTGTAGCGAATCGTTTCGGACGACAGTTGACGCAGGCCTAGCGTGAAGCCTGTCGAGACCCTAGATGTCCTTGAGGGCACAGCGATGCCAGAGGCCCTATACGGCAGGGAGATCCTAGAGGTCCGTGAGGCCCTAGCGATCCTGAAGTCATCCACCGCCGCACTAAACCTCGATAACTCCTCCCCCTCAAGCGGTGGGCCGAGCCTTATGGTCCCGTCCGCCCCGGTCCACTGGTCATCCTGCTCGTCCGTTACATCCACGTCGTGGTCAATATCGGCGGCGAAATTATCCGCACCGGAAACAGACTGGTATATTCGATAGACGGCAGCATCCGTGGTCTGTCCCAGACCATCCAACGTCTCCAAGCGGTACGCCGGTGCGGTGGTGGGGGTGCGCCAGCTGCCGAGTGTCGGGTGGGTGTCGTCGTCCTTGTGGTAAACGTCGTCGTCGATGTCAAAAACGTCGTAGTCTTGGTTCGCAGCAGCAGTGGGGCCGAGAATTGTCACTCTTGCCTTGAAAGCAACGCCCGTTTTTCTCGCTTCCGCCATGACCAGTCGACACGAGATCAGGCCAGGCCTAGCGCTTTATTGTATAAGTCTGTATGAGCATGAGCCTGTCAAACTGTAGTAGTTTGTATTCGTATGCGATATGATTTATAGTCTATATTTCATGGTATTTGCTCGTATTGGCTGGTCGTCAAATACATTGCGAGCTAGACCAGCGTCAGGCCCAAAGTAAACTGTACTGACGATCGCCAATTAGATTCGATGACGTCACTTATCAGGTTCATTTTTGACGAAAATCCTTAATAATAGTTGGATTATAGGCCTATAATTATTATATAAAAATATCATTTTATTGATCAATTTTATTGATAAGCCTGCGATGTATTTGTTGCGATGCTTTTTGGTTTTTCTGATTCTAACTAGTCGAATTTTGCTAATTTTCGCGTGGTTGAGCAATTGTTGTGTGAGACAGCACGAACAACAAGCGTTTCTTATGCCCAACAGTATTAAATCAATTATTAAACATCGTCTGTTTTAAGTTAACAATAACTGCAACACCTAAATGTTCATTGATCAAAATTACATTTAATGAATTACTGAATGTTACAGGGAACTCACCTCCAGCACACGTCTATGTCGTCATGGTATCGTTTAGATAGTCAAGCCAATTCTTCCTGGTCTATGTTGATATTATGTTGTTCATAATTACCGCCATCTTGTTCATGAAGGTCAAGGTTAAGTTCTTAGCAGTTGCCTAGCTTAGATTACGGGATTTGAATATTTATGTGACATCTTGGGAGATATTAACTATGACGTCACTATTGAAAAATTTAATCTTTTAAAATTTAATTTTTTGGCTATCCAGTGATAGATCTAGTTAATTCCGTTATAATGTAAAAAACAGGAAACAGAATTTGTTTTACCAAAGATCTTCGAAAAATTTATAATAACAATTCATTCGAACTACAGATTCTCTATAGTCTATATACTCTGACTATGACTATCGGCGTCCAATAATCAGGCCGGTAGTTCGCGTGTTCAAATCAGTGCTAGATGTTTGTGGTGTACGAAACTGAATATGTCTATGTCGCATCAAGCGGGTTGTTCCTGTTCGTCTACCTGACTTCGGTGGCGTTGATTCACCACCAATTTAGCCTGCAACGCAATGCAGTCTATGTAACAAATAAGAAAACCAATTGAATATATTATGGGATATAACTTACAAGCAAACTGCGGGGTACTGTTTCGCAGCACTACATTTTAGACATTTTTAAAACAATATATTTTTATTTCTCACGTGAGACATGTTCATATTTTGCTAATAGATTACGTCACTGTACTGACAAGAAAAACAACACCACACTACCATTTTAACAATGGGATTTTACGATTGAAAAGTTTGATAAATGCTGAAGACTTTCTTAATATCCTGCAGGTCGGGGAACAAAGAACTGACCTGCGGCCCAGACCTCCCCGGATGAGTCGTAAAAGGTGACTTAAGAAGGGGGAGCGGTTCTGTGCTTGGTAAAGCCAAGGCACAGAACCGGACTGTAATAGTCTTCGTTACTACACACGGTCCTTAAACTCGCAGGGGAAGAAGACTTTCTTAAACATTGATCATTAGATTTAATGCAATTAATTTTGATGATGAATGAAAACGAAAATAGCTTCAGCGATTACCTTGTATTCCTTCTCGCTACTAAACATCATCCTGCGGATTTTATACGGCTGAAATAAACAATGGTTTCATATTCTGAATCATGATACTAGAACGTTTAAAGATAGAACTTTGACAATAGAACTTTTAGGAATTTAATTCCTAAATATCTAAAATGACTAAATTTGTTTGCACGTTTTTTTCAACAAACTACTAATATTTAGCTACGTTTTTTCACAGTATAAAAAAATCACCCCGTAAATTCGGGAAACAAAGAATGGACTCGCAGCCCAGAGCTCCCCGGGCGAGTTGCAAAGGCGACTAAAGAAGGGAATGCGGCTCTGCGTCGGCCCTCTTACACAGAACCGGACTGTAATAGTCTTCGTTACTACACACAGTCCTTAAACCACCCCGTTAAACAACTGCAGACCTCACTTACCACGGCAAAGATCCAAAGAATGAAGATAATGTTGAAGAGTGCGTATCCACCACAGAACACGATGACGGCATACATCTCGAGGCTCTGTCGGGTCCAGGGCAGCATGCCAACAGAGGCCTCATGTGAAGCCGTTGTTGTGGTGCTGTTGGTGGGGTGAGGCGCGGAGCCGTCGATCATACGAGACAGCAGGGACTGGTAGAAGCTGACTAGCAGCTCCATTATAAGAACGCAGACATAGTAGCGGTCCTGAGTGCAGCGGAAGGCATATATAGTAAAACGGCGATATTTTCAGATTTTCTGAATATTTATAGGAAATAAGATTACGGCTTTTCATTTTCTTTCGCCTGTTCCATAAGTAAATAATATTTGACAATTTTGTTGTCATTTAATTCATGATCAATCACGTTCTGAAAATTGCGAATTGGACCAGGTATCAGTCAAGAGCTTCTCCGTAATCCATTGATCCCTAAACTTGGCTGCTAGCATGTAAGGCATGAATTAAAACATTCTTATGGCAACGTCTAAAGACCGTGTGTAGTGACAAGGACTATACCAGTTTTCAGTCTTCTGTCAATTAGTATAAGTACTATAAGTTAGTGCCGTATATATAGTTATTCACATGTCATACTTTGAGTTTTAGGTAGGACACTGAGGATTGTGGAGATCTAGATTCAGAATCTCTTGACTTTTGTACAGTGTATATAATGTTTAATTCACTAAGAGTTTTTTAGCTAATAACATTGGCTAATAACAGCTGTATAAACAGTACTATAATAATAAAATACTATCCTAATAATAAGAATGCTTGAAATAAAAAGGTGTGCGGACCGTGGTGGTGTAGTAGGGCACTTTGGGAGTCTGCGCGACGATGGTGTTCTTTAGCGTCACGGTCACAACGATGGCCATAAATCCAACCTGCAGTCTGAGCGGGAGGTGCTTGTCATCCAGGTTTAGACAGAAGCCTAGAAGGGTCATCAGGCCCATTCCAAACTGGATACAAAAAACACGCAACACGGGTTCGCCAAATATAATTAACGTAACAATTACATAGATATGAAGTATCACTGAAGGCCTTTAAAAGATCAGCTTTTTTGACAACTATCTATATCTGTAGTGACTATTGTAATGACAAAATCAAGTAGTGACTATTGCAATGACTATCAATGACGATCTCAGAAACTTAAGGAATATATTACTTGGCTAGTGCCTTTGAATGGTTAGGGTGTTGCTTTAGAATGGTTAGGCTTTCGGTTGGAGTGGTTAGGGTTAGGCTTGGGGTTATATTGAAATATATTTTAACAGATTTTAAATTTTACTTTTCATATTTTGAGGTATATGCACTTCATTTTAGATACGATTTTATTTTATTTTAGGTATTTCACATAATTTTGTTATGTTATTACCAGAATGCCAAAGATGTGTAGGATATAGAAGCCAGGCCTCCTGGCGGCACGACAGTAAACTCTTAGACCCGGCTTGCGAGTCTTTAGGGTGCCTCCCTCAAAAGTCAACTCCTGTATACAATATACATGAATTTTATGTATGAACAATATATACTCAATTTGCAATGTGCTTTCATTATGCTCTAAATACCATAAATACTTTATATGTAGTATATGTCTTCGTTGAAGTTATGCAAGTTAAAATTCTGGATGTTATTTAATTCATTTGCCATCAAGCTGCACTGAAGCTGCACTGAGAGCAACCAGAACTGCAGTGCGTTTAGAAGTGCGCCGAGGCGCAGCGGCGTAGCATAAGAAATACGTTGTAAATTGAAGTTATACAAAATGCAGATAAGGCATTTTGTATAACTACACGTACCGGTACGTCGCTGGTGATCCATTTGAAGATATGAAACTGTTGTTCGTTAATGAAGGAATGCTTGTGCACCTTGTGCATCTTTACTTCGTCGTCGATCAGTTCTGTCGTCTTTATTGAGGTGTTCGATTTGATCAAAACCGACAAATCCTGATACAACAAATTTCTTAATGACGGATCCTGAGCGGGGGGGGATGCATCGCCTCCACCGGCACAGAAACATTTTTTTTCATAACAAATTGTTGATATAACGGATTCCTTTGCACAGAAACGGATTGTACATAGTCACAGTGCTACACACGATCGCTAAATATTAAAAAAGCAAAAAAAAGCAAATACTGTGCATGCAGTGCAATATTATGATATGATGCAAAGTCTATATTACTGCGCGCGTAAATCAACACGCAGTCATATAATAAGGCAGCGAGTCCTAGTGACTACCACAGGCAATAAATTGCTCATTTGATTTTATAACCTTGTCAATTTGCTGTCTTCGTAACTAACTCATATTATTCAGTATATCCATGGAGCAAAAATGAGTAAAAAATACAATTAAATTAAAATATAACACCACAATGCCCAGTCTTTTTTTGTCTGATTTTTAAATTTAATGTATAAGTCGATATTTGCAAGTCGATTGCCATTCTCGTGGGACATCGCTATCGGAAATAATTTTACGATTTACTAGAAACCTGGACGTCGAATGGAAAGTAGTGAATCTTCATCATCTGAACGAAAGTCCCGCGAAAGTACTTCGTCTCAACGACATACTCCTGGCCCTCGAGCTCAGTGATGCTGATCTCTGACCGCTCGTCGACGTTCCCGTAAATGTTCTGTATGTAGATCTGTGGATTCCAGTACTTGCGCAGCACAGAATCGTTTATCTCCTGCGCACAGGAAAAATTGCTGCAAATATCAGAGGCTTGGAAAACTAAATTAGCAGAAAGGCACCGAAAAACATGCGTGCCTTTAAATATGCGATACACACTTCAAACCTTCGGGGATGACGTTTGGGGGAGCGCTGACTGAACACCTGGCTATCTAGCCGTTCTTTTGTAGGCATTGCCTACTACAGGCTTGTGATTTGTTGTCGGATATTGTGTAGTATTTTTGATGCGATTCTTTATTAAGCAAATTCAATTGTTTAGCATGATTGTAGTCGAATTGACTATTTTGACGATTTAAATTTAAAGTTTTAATAGCTTAGTGTAATGAAGTAGTATTCTAGATCTAGTTGTAGCACATGTATATTGCTGTAAGCTAGGTCGCAGCTGTAAATAAATAAATAATTATTATTTTAACTATTAAATTTGTTGAAAACTTCAAACATTACATATTTTATTCAGTCCTAACACCTTTTAAAATATTACCGAATTTAAAGATATTAGGCCAAGCCTAATTGCTTATAATTCGAAACGATAATGTGGTCACGGTAACACTTATATAGGGATGGCGTCCTCGCATTTAGTCCTGTTCTTGGGGATGTTGGTGTTGTTGGTGTTGTTACATGGGAGAGATAGGAAATTTTAAGGAAGGTGGATTATCTTTCTCAATATTCATCGCTTTCGTTTGAAA